>CAIGRL010232104.1:0-10124 GCA_903798325.1 Fraxinus xanthoxyloides
ACCTACTACTCATTAGTCAAAATTCATCGTTAGTGGATCACTTTAATTGACTAATATTCTTTAAATAATAGCACCCCACATTTTCATATGTTACGTTTGGCCCCAAATATGTTAGAATTTTCCAACAACAAACCCTTTTTCTCTTCCTTTTCAATCTGTAATGTCTTTAATACCCATAAATAAATGTTGCTGTTTATTCCATAAGTTTTTTTTATTATTATTATTTTTTTATCAAATATTGTTAATTATTTCAATTATCACTCAACTTTTTCAAATGTTTCTCATTTGTCATTCAACTTTAAAAAGTTGCTGCCAAATTTTTATTCCATAAACAAATGGGTTCTTCTTCACAGTTTGTTGAATCACGTTTAATTATTATTTATTTTAATAAATGGAGATTGAGGCATTTTTCCTGAATTTCATACATTTTTTTTGCTATAAATTGTAATTGTTATAACATTCGTTTTGCCACCTCTCACATTCTTTAATCCTGTATTATAAATATTTATCAAAATTTTTTACAATATGGAAACAATAATAATATTTATCATGTTTCTATTACCATAAAAGATAAATTCAAGCAAGTGTCTCTTTATTTACCAATAGAATTTTTTCTAACTAATATAAATCATCTTTGTTTCAAGTTACTCGAAAGTATAAAAGTAATTGAAAATAATCTTGACATTAGTTTTAATACAAACATATCTTCAAGTTTTCATGAATTCATATGTATAATTATCTTCTTTTAGAGCTATTACTCGGCATTTAACTCCATTCCGTGAAGATAATTTTCATCATCTACGATGGAGAAATCTCCAACAATATGATTATTGAACATCGTGTGTTATAGTTTTAATATACTAAGTGTCGGAGGCATCATTTTCTTGTTCTATTGAAGCAACGAGATTTTTAAACGAACGCCTTTTAGAGTAGGCTGATATTTCCTCGTTTACTGCTTTCTTTATACTTGTTGCTTTTTGAGGTCAAGTCTACATCCCCCTTCCATGCAGTCTTTCTTGCAAGCTCCATATATCTTACAGTGGAGTCTAAAATCTTGATGATTTGTTTAAAAAAAGGGTAGGCAGACCTTAAGAGACCGCGACACTGTACATCTACTGCAGACTGCATTTAAGCACATGCGAGTTGCAACTGGAATGGTACACTACTGAATATACAGTTCATCTTGCAGAACAAAAAGATCATTTCTTGAATAAATATTAGAGTTTTCACATTGTTCCACACGGATGGTAAAGACTTCATCAAGAACACACGGGAAGTTAAAAAAGGAAAGACATAATAGTTTTGCATATCCAACTATTTATTTATTTATTTCACATTGAAGAAGAATTTCACATTTTTTTCAAAATGTCTTTAGCTCCAATCATATTTGAAGCCTTCTCATTCTTCATTATCCGATGAAACAGTGCAGCTCGATCTTCTTCCACTATCTCCCTCAGCAGTTCATCTTCAATTTTCGGTGCTTGCCACTTAGAAGGGTCATCAACATGTTCTTCACTAAATATCATACTTGAAACCCACTCCTTCCATGTAGTTCGACCGTGTTTCTCTTCTTCTAGCGTGCCTGTGGCCAAAAGCTGATACACGTACACGACTTTACTCTGACCTGGTCGAAAGGCTCGTGCAATTGCCTGCTTACTCTTTGAAGGATTCCATTCTGAGTCAAGCAAAATTACCCGTGATGCAGCAGTCAAGCTAATTCCTTCAGCGCAAGCAGTAATTGAAGCGAGCATAACCTTAGATGGTCCCCCTGGCTCCTCAAATTTATCCATTACCCGTCCACGTTCAAAAAGCTCAATGTCACCTTGAAGCACCAGCACTTCGCGACCCTTTCGCCACCCATAGAATCGCTCAAATATTTGTATAAACAGATTGATCGGAGCAATATTATGGCAAAATATGAGGAGCTTTTCTTTTCTTAGAAGACATCGCGGCAAAAGGCTCATAACAAATCTGACCTTTGAACCCGATCTCATGTCAAATTTGTATTGCTCAAGATCCTCCAACTCCTCAGGGCTGAAGTACTGACCAGAGCATGCTGTTGTTCTAATCAACCAAGGATGGATTGCCCCAAGCGTAATTAAAAGCTCCAATTCTAATGGAAATCCCTTGTATACAGGCCTATTATGCTGAAGCTTTACTAAGAGTTCTTGTTGAAGACTGGTGGACTTCATCATCAATGTGTAGCACTGTAAACCTGGGAGATTGTCAGAGCTTGAACCCTCGTGTACATCTATGAATTTACCAGTCAGCTTCTTCAATGTTTTTAGAACTTGGACTCTTTCTCCTTCTACATTCGAATCAATCTTCCTAGAAATTTTATCAATCAACAGCTTTCGTGCCCTATTCTCTAGTGAAAAGCGGGTCAGTTTATCTTTCTTTCTCTTCTGGTACTTAGGATCAAGCTCCTTCAAAACCTCATTGACGAATCTAGGCCTCGCTAATAAAAGTGTGTTAAAATATTCACCAAAATTATTCTGAAACAGTGTCCCAGAAAGCAAAACTCTCAGCCCTGTGTTGACCTTCATCAACGCTTTTCTAAGTCTTGATTTTGTACTTCTTGGGTTGTGGCCTTCGTCGAGTACCAAAATTCCTGGACACTGCTTCAGTAATTGTGCCATATATTTCCTATGAGCATAATTTGAATCTTCTCGGGTTAACGTTAAGAAAGAGGTGTAACCCATGAGCAGGATACTCGGATGAGAAAGCCACCTTTGCATCTTTTCTAGGCAGTCCACAACATGCATGACATCTTGGTTACGGGGCAAACCAGGAGCTAATTTCATTCTCTGCTTCAACACCTCATATTTATATGTTTGACCGCCATGGATTTGGTAAACTGGAATAGGAACCTCCCACTTAATGATTTCTTTATACCAGGTGTATAGTGTTGTCTTTGGAGCGAGGACCAGTGGCCTTGATCCAGGAAATAATTTCAAGTAACTCACAAGAAATGCAATGATGAGCAAAGTTTTACCAGCTCCAGGAGAATGAGAAATAACACAACCACCTCTTCTCTTTTTCTTTTTTTCCATTCTGGCTGGTATCAAGGACCCCGCAATATTTCGCCATAGAAATTCAAAGGCTCTTTTCTGGTGGGCTCGTAATTTACTTCCAAGTTCAGGTATCAAGGCCCAAACATTTCCTCCCCCTTCTGTTGAAGGAGCACTCGAAGAAGTAGGAATATTAAACTTGGCGACGTCACCATCTTCAGTCTGATTATTCTCTGAATCTTCTTCAGTTTTTTGCTCCTTATTTGAACTCAAATTTATTGTTGCGGACTACAAGAGGAAAAAAAATAACAATTATACACATTAGAATGTCAGCAAATTGAAAATTTATCTACACTTGAAATTGTAGTAGAGAGAGATCAATATATTGTCTACATAACCAAGGCCAAAAACTAGAACCAATTATAGTAGGCAACATACTTAATAGATAATTCATTAAACGTTGAATTTGACTTACAAAGGGTGGCAGTACATCCTTTATTTCGGTGTCTACATATCCGCATAATCGGCAAACTGTTCCAATTTGTTCATTGAGTCTGTAATCATGTTGGCAAATTTTTTCTACATTTTTACTTGACTTTTGCACTTCAGTGGCAGACTGAACATGAGAATCCTGTAATTTGCAAAGCAAATGACATAAAATAACCAGCAGAAACCAACATTCTGACAATTACAAATAACACTATTAACATAAAATGGTCCATAGTTTTCAGCAACATGAAATAGAACAATGAGTTAAATGTCACATATAACAAGATTTTAATAAATATACCTCACTGGCGTCGAGGAGGTACCATGATGCCAATGCTAGTTCCATTTCCTTCCATAACATATCAATTTCTGACATTTCTTCTTCATTGTTTGTTGAGGGTTTCTCATCTGGTTCTTTTTTATTTGAAGATTTTTCCGTCTGGAACTCTTTCCACTGATCAACTACCGGTGGTTGTTCCTGTTCATTTTTGAGAGTGGCATCTATATTTTCCATGCATCTCTTAATCATCTCCCTGCAGACTTGTGCACTTACAGAGCCTTTTTTGAAACTTCTCACATCATAAATGCTCTCCCTTATATAAAAGCAGTCCCTCTTATTAAAATTGTTTCTCTTTGTCTGGTGCTTCCTAAAAGAAATATTCTTTCTACTACCTCCACTTCCCACATCCACGAAGTCAAAATCACATACTTTCTTCTTATGAAAGGTTGGAGAACCATTTCCATAGAAATTCAAAAAATAATCTCCTATTTCTTTTGGATGATCTCCTGACTTAGGATTCTCTTCTAGAAGTGGATTGGTTTGTAGAGGAATGATGGCAAGTTGGTTTTCCTGGGCTCCTTTATCTCTTGAAAATGATTGTTGTCTTGGGTTTTTAGATGAACCTGCTTTGAAATTGCCGGTACATAATAGGTTATTTTCACTCAACACTCTTTTATCAGAACGAATCCTGTAAGCATCACCATGTTTCTGGTATTCATTATCAGCCTGAACTGATAAAGCCAATGGCATTTCATCATACTCCCATGTATACGTCTTTCTTTCACCTAATCGAGTCACCTCTATTTCATAAGGATCATCACAACCTATGTAACGTTCTGGCTGTACGTTTCGGCGCTTTGACCTCCGCAACTCCATAAGATCATAGTAGGACATAGGTAAAATCTCCTTTCCATGGGGATCTGCTTCAAGACTAGCTGGAACATATTGAATGACTATGGGGGTCAAAATTTCATTTTCCACCTTGAAATTCACGGCATAAGAATGATTGTGAGGATTTGGTTGATCTTTGTCATGATTGCTATCCCAAATCTCATAGACAACATGGTTATGTATTGATCTTACGTCAAATGCCGTTTGTTTCAGAATAGATGCAACAAGAAGCCATGTAATTTCAGCGGAGAATTTTCCATTAAACAACTTATATTGTTGCAATGAAAAAATGTCCTCGGAGGAGCCCCAACGGTAATATTGAGTTTCACAAGGCATCAATTCGAGCTTTTGAAGAACAGAAATTTGATCAATGTTTACCGTGCATATTTCTTTACCAAGTTTTTTGTCCACCATAAGACCAGGGCCTTGGTTGATGTAGAAGCTGACATAGAATTGGCAAGTACATGCAATATCATGAGGTTTCCTCTCAATAGATCTTATTTTGGCATCAATCCAAACCTATGCCACAAGAAGACAGGTGAATGAACTCAATCTTCCAACCCCAATAGATGTATTGCGTAAATTTATATTTCAAAAAATTAATATTTAAGTACAACTAAAGCAAGATGGAAAAGTGAGCATTGAAGAAGAATCTGAAGAAAGAAATTTCTTATTTTCTTATACAATGATGAAATATACAGCCATATTAATAATACAAGATTGAGGAGCAGGAAAGGAAAAATCTCCTAATTTAAGAAAAGAAAAAACTTCCTAATTTATCTAGCTGAATAAGCAAATAAATAAACTAAACACAGTGCAAATAATCAATCCAATATACACGGTTTCTATACTCCCCTCAAGTTGGATGGTAAATGTTGAACATTTCCAACTTGTGAACGAAATCATTGAAACTTTGCTTGTGTAGTCCTTTGGTGAATATGTTTGTTCTCTAGTAGGAATGTAGGTCATGCAAATGACTCCATTTCAACATTTTCTTTGATGAAGTGCATGTCCACTTCAACATGTTTGGTTCGATCGTGTTGAACATGATTAAGATAAATGTTTATTGCAGCTTTGTTATCACAGTAGAGCTTGATTGGAAGTTTTATTATAGCTTGTAATTCTTCCAAAAGTTTCTTTAACCACAGTCATTCGCATATCCCTTGTGCAATCTACATTTTGTTTCTTGCTTCTCCATGTTACCAATTTTTCCCATACAAAGGTAGAATAACCAGTAGTTGATCTTCTATCTTCTGTTGAGCCTGCCCAGTCTGCATCTGTGAATTCTACGCTCTTGTTATCACTTTTCTTGAAGAATAATCCTTTTCCAAGTGTCCCTTTAAGATATCTAAGGATTATATATACTACTTCCATATGAATCTGTTTTGGAGAGTGCATATGTTGTCTTACCACACTTACTGGGAAGGCAATGTCAGGTCTAGTGTAAGATAGATAGATTAATTTTCCAACAAGTCTTTGATATCTCTCCTTATGAACGGGATTTCCATCGTCTTCTATTTTCGTTCTTGTATTAATAGGCGTGTCACTTGATTTACATCCATGCCGTTTCTGTTAGGAGATCGTGAATATATTTTCGTTGCCACTTCCATTCCTAAGAAGTACGGCATTTGTTCCGTTGCTAGACTTCTCTTGATCTTCCCATCTCGCTTAAATTGTCTCATGTTAGGATTATATCATCCACATATATGATTAAAATGGTATTTGTTTCATTTTCTGATTGTTGGAAGATATGATGTGATCTGATTATCACTGTTGATAACATTGGTCTTTCAGCACTTTTGCAAATCTATCGAACCATGCCCAAGGTGACTATTTGAGACCATACAACGATTTCTTGATTTTACAAACCCGATTCTCCTCATCATTTGTTTCAAATCGTGGTGGTAGAGTCATGAAGACTTCTTCTAGTTCTCTACTGAGAAATGCATTTTTAATATCCAGTTGCCGTAGAGGCCAGTCTAAATTAGCTGCTAAAGATAAAAGAACTCCGATGGATTTAATTTGGCTACTGGTACAAATGTCTCTGTCTAGTCAAATACCATATGTTTGAGTATATCGTTTAGCAACCAGTCGAATTTTATACCGTTCTATTGTTCTATCAGCTTTATACTTTACATTGAAGACACATTTACATCCTAGAGGTTTCTTTCCTTTCGATAGATCCGCCACATCCCAAGTTTCATTTTTTTTCAATTCTCGCATTTCCTCCATCACTGCTTCTCTCCATTTGGGAATTTTCAAAGCTTCCTGGACACTCCTTAGAATTTCAGTGCCATCAAGATTAGATGTAAAAGTGAGAAACCCTGTAGATAGAGCATTATAAGATATGAATTTCGAGAAGGGTGGAGAGTGCACGATCGAGTTTGTTTTCTAAGTACAATAGGTAGATCGATATTTGGAAACTCCTGAGAATCTAGAGTTAGGTCTGGAGCTATCATTGGTTCTGATTCTTTTGGTGCTTCAAGTGTAAGATTCTCCTTGTACTTTGATTTTGACTTCCGTGAGTAAACTGACATCTCCGTGTCATTTTGCATTCATATTCTCCCCCTGAGTTCATATTCTCCTCTATATATGGCATATTAGGTTTTGTGGGTGAGATATCGATGTTCTTTGGGGATGAGATTTCAAGATTTAGGAACCTATCTTCATTAGACTTCTCCCCCTGAAGAGAGGTTTTTTTGAAGTAGAGTGTCTTTTCAAAGATTGTGGCATCCAAACTAACATATGTTTTTTTGTTGATGAATCATAGCATTTGTAGACCTTTTGAATAGGGGAATATCCTATGAAAACACATTTAATGGCACGTGGATCAAGTTTTTCTCGATTATGAGAATGAATGTGAGCAAAGGCAGTTCAATCGAACACCTTGAGTGATATGTCTGGAATTAGACGAAAAAAAGGAAAGGAGTTCTGAAGTTTTTTTATAGGCGATTCGAAGGAAAGTATGCGACTAGGCATCCGGTTGATTAGATATGTTGATGTTAAGATAGCATCTCCCCAAAACATCTTTGGCATATTTGACGTGAACATTAAGGTACGAGCAACTTCAAGTATGTGTCGGTTTTTTCGTTCGGCAATTCCATTTTGTTGGGGAGTGTCGACGCACGAGCACCGATGAACAATCCCATGTTTTTGTAAATGATCTCATACAGTGGTATTGAAGTATTCAGTTCCATTATCAGTGCGTAGGATTTGAATTTTTGTTTGGATCATTTTGTGAAAGTTGATGAATATGGAACGTACATTGGTTTTCTCTTTAAGTAGATAAACCCAACATACCTGAGTGTGATCATCTATAAATGTGACAAACCATTTTGTGTGAGTGTGATTAAGGATCCGTGAGGGATCCCATAGATCGCTGTGAATTATGGTGAATGGTTTTGATGGCTTATATGTAGATTTCGAAAAAGTAGTGCCGTGGTGTTTCGCAAATTCACAAATTTCACACTGAGAATTAACAAATGTTTTATTCGAGAAGATAGATAGAAAGATGTGTTTTAGATATTGCAAGTTCGGGTGACCCAATCTATAATGTCATGATAGACCATCATTATCCCTAGAGACCAACATAGAATTACAAGTTTTAGTTTGACTTTGTTTACCCACTTCAATTTCTTCAAAGTAGTAGAGTCCCTCACACTCTTTAGTACTGCCAATCATCTTCCCTGATGATAGGTCTTGAAAAACACAATGAGATTGAGAAAAATTAGCAAAAAAATTTGATCTCTAGTTAATTGGCCGACAGAAAATAAATTACACGACAAGTCTGGGACATGAAGAACAAATTTTGGAGTTATAGACTCAAAAATACGAATACTCTCTTTTCCTCCCACTGACGAGAGTGATCTGTCGGCGATCCTAACCTTTATATTGCCCGCACAGGTTGAGTATGAGTTGAATAAATGGTAAGCACATATCATTTAATCAGATGCCCCCGAGTCAATGATCAAAGGAATTTATATCTCGAGGAAATATTTAGGGCTTTTAGGAAACTACCTTTGTGGGCTAATGAGCTTGAAGGACTGTGTGTGGACGAGTGACTTGATGTTTGGAGACTTGAGACAATTTGATATAGTTGCTCTAATTGTTCGAGGTTGAATGCTCCACTTTTCACTTAGATTTTTCTATTTGATCGACCAAGGCTTGGTAACCTCGATTTTTAGTGTTTTGTCTCGGCTTCCAATCGATGGGCTTCCCATGTTTATTCCAACATGTGTCCTTATGTATGGGCTTACAACAGTATTCACACCATGGACGTCCCTTTTGTTGTCTTTGGCTCGGCCATGTCCAAATTTTGAGGTAAGTGCAACAATTTCAGATTCAAATCTAGCAGACCCAAGTTTAGAAGATCATGTGCGCCCAAAATGACTTGACCCGGATCCAGTTTTAAGAGGCCCATTTTTAAACTACCCATTACCACTACTATTTGGGCTGAAGCGTAGAAGAGGAGTAGATTGCAGCCCAGTGTCTCCTCTGGTTCCCTTCGACAGAAGTGCGACTTCGATGTCGCCGTTCAGCTCCTCCGTTAACATCTCTCCAGAAATTTTCTTCTCCTCACCTCAGCAAATACTTCATTAGTCGAAGGTTGTTGTCGTCCAGATGCCGATTGAGACCTATGAGATATTCATAAACACGTTCATGTTCGAGTTTTTTTATACTTCACGCTGTCGCCTGGACATTCCCACTCTTCTTCAGAACTAAGATCGAGTTCTTGCCAAAGGGAGGTCATCCAGGTAATAATCAGTAACCTCCCTTTCTCCCTGTTTAATTTGCCACAATCGGGTCTTAATTTCAAAAAATTGGGATGGGTTTTCATGGTTTGAATATACTTTTTTAACAACATCCCAAATATGATTTGCGGTTGGGAGAATATTTTTCCAATAGATGGTTGCATAGAATTTACTAGTCAAGCCATGACCATAGAGTTTTAAGATTTCCATCTTTGTAATAGAGTGGCGTCTACATGCCTTTTTGCGTCTCCGGTCAAATAACCAGTTTTTTCGCTTGCCTTCAATTACTAATTTCACCGATCGAGACCATTTCCTGAAATCCCTCCCATTCACCTTCTCTACTGTAACTTGGAAGGATGTATTTTCTATTCCATGAGAACTTATTGTGGAGTTGATCTCCGTCTCACCGTGAGATGACTCTGATGTTGTGGAGTTTTACTGTAGACAGAATTTCTCGTCATTGTTTGCGAGGTTTAAAATAACCTGGCAGCTCTAATACCATGAAGAAAAAAATTTCTTATTTTCTTATACGATGATGAAAAATACAGCCATAGTAATAGTACAAAATTAAGGAGCAGGAAAAGAAAAAATCTCCTAATCCTAATTTAAGAAAAGAAAATACTTCCTAATGTATCTAGCTGAATAAGGAAATAAATAAACTAAATATAGTACAAATAATCAATCCAATATACACGGTTTCTA
>CAIGRL010232132.1:0-10011 GCA_903798325.1 Fraxinus xanthoxyloides
GCCACGTGCTCAATGTTCTGGTCTGTAATGATTGTGATTTTGGTTCCACTTTTATTCCAGCTGGTTGAAGACTTGGAATCACGATCTAGTCACATAAAAGACTTGATGACGAGTGGACGAGGTTCTGAACAACAAATTGTCAAAGATGGTGAGAGATGCCTTGACTTATACAGGATCTTCCCCCTTTATTTTCTGTTCACGCCTAATCTCTCTTAACAACAATAAAGTAGTTTTAATCCAATCAAGTAAAGGCACATTTTCATTTTGGAAACACATTCTATGTATGGTAATTTATAAACTCTCATGTATTCACCCAATTTGCTGATATGTGGCATATTGACATTTTTGAATAGTACGATTTTGACCAGTCAACCAATATTTAGTCACAGCCACGTGTTCATTCAAGCTTCAGCAAAGTCAACAACAAATCAATTACCTCATGCACTTATCTTTGTTTTATTCGTCAGGACCTATTTCAACGTCTCCATTTGCGTTCTTCCACTTTGCTTTGTATTTTTACTTCAAGATGTCGCTAGATCTGAGTTTTAACTCTTAAAACCCGAGTTTGGTATTATCAAATAAGATCAATCTTGTGGATGTTTCTTGGTATGATACACATGGCATGCTATATCTTCATTTTTCCTATTGATTGATTTCTATTAATGATTAGAGTTTCCATGAGTTTTCGATTAATTTCGTTTGAGCATGTTATGTTTAAACAATATTCAAGATGTGTTTCTGAACTTTTAGTTAAGTGCAATTAGTTTTAAATAAGCCTGTGCTTAGTTTATATTGATTCCCGAAATTGATCCCTCTCTCGGGACAGGAAATCTGTTAAGATTCTGAGATAAATAGGTGTTGTATCCTGAGGTTTCATGTTCTTTTTTATCTATATCTAGGATTTCCTGTGCCGTGCCTCTGCACACATCCTTTAGCCCTTTCCTTATCTGTATTCTTCTTCACATCTCTTCATTATTTGAAATATATTTGTCACCAGTTTGTCTATTAATGTTTTGTCCTCGTGCGGACTTTTGAATTACTTGAGAAAGTGATGAATATCTCGGGTAAAATTTACGCAATCTTTAGGATTTTTTTATAGTAGCCAACACCATAATTGGAAATCCTTTATTCCCTTGTCTACTGGCAATTATATATCTAATATTTTCTAATGCTTTCAAAAATTGTTTTTACATGTTTGCAGGAGCAAGCATCTTTTTCTGCAAGAGTAGTGTTTTTCAACTGTTTTTGGGAATTTCTTATTAAATACATTTAGAATCTAAAGTCTCTCTCTCTCTCTCTCTATTGTTTAAGAGGAAGGATGAGAGACTGAGACTGAGGGAAACCCCCCATCTCTGTAATGATTTATTTGATTGCGTTTGATTTAATCCTACTGAAATTTTGTGTTTTATGTTTCTTCCAATCTTCGAAATCACATTGATTTTGTCTTTTTGTAAGTTCCTCTCTAATATTATCTTCTCTGTATAGTTCTGCAGTGGGAATGCTATTACGATGACATTCCTGGTTATTTAGCTTCAAAAACTGCTTAATCGAGTGTATGGAAACTTGTGAAATGGATGACTCTCCTGTATTTTTTCATTCTGAACTACGTTAAGTTGATCGGTGAAGTGTAGATGTATGAAAATCATGTTTGCTTATGAAGTTATATAATTTGCTTCTTAGATGGTGATTCACCTCCTGAGAAAGCTATTTTAGGCCGCCTCTTGGAAATGGGCGCAACTGAAAGCAGCTCAGCTGGCACAACCACAGATCTGACTGAAGATGATAGACAAATTGATGGTGAAAAGACAGAGAGCATATTGCATAAGACATTCAACGCATGTGAGGATTTGGGTAATCTGAAGAGTAGCTTGTCTACTGCATGTTTAAATGTGCTTCCATCTTATGGTAAGACCATACAAGGAACATGCGTACAGCTTTGAGGCTTTTGAATGTAGATCACCAATTTCTTATCATCATTCTAGGTGCGTATCTTTGATTGCTTCATTTTCTGTTGTCATTTCCTTTCCTTTCTATTCTCCTGTCGTAGGATGGGGCCAGCAGGGGTTATCGTGTGATTTGCAGGCGGAAGTTAAGAATCTGAGACTGGCAGTGGGAAGTATTCACTTGAAGCACAAATCACTGGCCGCTGAATTTCAGGGCCATCGAGACACTGACACAAAGATTAAAGCTGATCTTATATGTTTGAAAGGTAATTGTTTATTCTGACTGAAATCTTTACTTTTATAGGTATATACCACTTCGTTTTGTTACAGTTAAGCATATTGGTTTTCTTTTAGTACACAATTCTCTTCAACATCTTTGACTAATATCTTTCAGCTCAAGCTACATGAGGCTAAGTGCTCAGCTAAAATTTTACTAGGTTTCAGGTTTCAACGCCTTGAGTAGTAGTGTAATTATAATTATTTTATCTGCACTGGTATTTGTATCCATTTGAAAGAGTTAAGAGGTATTTTCTTTTATGCTATTGATTTTAGAAGACTGGCTGTCAGTTATCTTGCATAGAAAGTGGAAGTCGGTTGTCAATCCGTGCTGGTGGAAGTAGATGTTGCTCACAACGAATCTTCATCAATGTGTATTTTTGGTTTCAAGAAATTTTTTGGGTGCATTTGCTTCTTGATATTGTTTTAAGTAATGACGATTGCTTATTTGTTTTGTGAAGTTGCTCAAGTATAAAATATACCTTTTTTATATAATAATTTCTATCTTGTTGCCTGCCTATATCTCTTTGATTGTATTTGCACTGCTAAAGATGTAACAACTCTTGAAGTAAGTAGAACATTTGGATTGGAGTATTTACCTAGTTGATTTCGAAGCAAATGCAAGCTGTCTTTTTCAACCTTCATATAAGTTCTTTTCGAAGTATGCTTCCACATCTGCAACATCAAGTATTTACTCCCATCAGGATGTTTATTAATTCAAATCGTTTTACCAAATTGTTCAGAGGGCAAAAATTGAATATTGAACTTTACTTAAGAAAAGAAGAATCAGCTGAACTTGAGGAAATCTGAAGGATAGGTCACTAAAGAACTTGAGTAAACTGACTTTTGGCATCTTTCTCTTGACAGTCTGGTGTTTCTCCTTTGTTACAGTTGTTTGTGTCGATATTTTTTTCAGTTTTTGAAGAGATAAAATGTAAACGATTTCTCTGTATCAACCCCCCCAAAATAAAGAACATATACAAAATTTTCAAGTAGCATTTAGTTGCCAATAGTCTTTTGCCGCCACATGCATCCTGTGTGCATGCTCTGAACCTTCTTAGCAGTTTCTATGCTTTTATAACTGAACTTATGAAGCACTACATGGAATCTAGTTCATGTCACTTGCACGGTGCTATTGAATGATTTGAAGAATCATAAAGATTTTATTGCTCCTATTTTTTAGAGGACTATTTTCGAGTTTCCCGTTTGCATTTTATTTGGAGTGGTGAAAAATATTTCATGTAGCCAACCCCAAAATTTTTTGAATAAGGCTTAGTTGTGCAACAGTCTTCTATCTTATATGGATAATCCATTATATCTGCTGGAAAATTAGGAAGGACACCGCCAAATTTAAAATTTAAAAATAACAAGAGGGGACTTGGGGGCTTACTTTGAAGTCTGCTTTTGATGTCATTTATACATCAACTTCCTCGATCTTGTTCACCACTTGCTTGATGCAATGTACGTTATACACATTTCACTAGAAGCATTGTTGCTTTTTCTCAAAAACAATACTGTCCGTCTGAAGCTTTTTTTAAAAATAAATTTTCTCTAAAATGTACTGACAGTGCGTTGTCCTTTTTGTATAATAAATCTCCAAATCATTTGGTAAGCTTCATGTGTGCTTGAATTGTCTTATGAGAAGTGGTGCCAGTGGATTCAGTTTTGNCCAAATTTAAAATTTAAAAATAACAAGAGGGGACTTGGGGGCTTACTTTGAAGTCTGCTTTTGATGTCATTTATACATCAACTTCCTCGATCTTGTTCACCACTTGCTTGATGCAATGTACGTTATACACATTTCACTAGAAGCATTGTTGCTTTTTCTCAAAAACAATACTGTCCGTCTGAAGCTTTTTTTAAAAATAAATTTTCTCTAAAATGTACTGACAGTGCGTTGTCCTTTTTGTATAATAAATCTCCAAATCATTTGGTAAGCTTCATGTGTGCTTGAATTGTCTTATGAGAAGTGGTGCCAGTGGATTCAGTTTTGTATCTCTACGGTTTCTTTCTTAGTTTTGGTGAATGGCACTTCAGAGGGTTATTTTTGTAGTAGCAGAGCATTGAGATAAGGGGATCCTCTGTCTCCATTGCTGTTTGTCATTGTAATGGAAGCCTTCAGTAGGATGTTTGAGAAGGCCGTGGGGAAAAGTTAGTTAAGGGGCCTTTTTGTCGAGCAGTTGCAGGTTTCTCATTTGCTATTTACAGATGATAAGCTAATTTTCTATGATGTAGATGTTGAGTAGTTTAGGAATTTGTGTCGTTTGCTCTTTTCTTTGAGGCCGTATCTGGATTGAAAATAAATTTGGGAAAATCAGAGGCTATCACAGTGGGAAAGGTCGATAACGTGGAGTTGGTTGCGATTTTGGGTTGCAGCGACTGCTTATGATATATCTCGGGGTTTTTTTAGGAGCACGATTTAAAAGTACACATATTTGGAACAATATTGTGGAAAGGGTGGAGAGAAGGTTAGCGAGTTGGAAGCATATGTACCTCTCTAAGGGAAGCCATCTCATTCTCATAAAGTTCATGTTGTCGAATCTCCCTACTTATTTCTTGTCATTGTTTTCTATTCCTATTGCGGTGGCAAAAAGATTAGTGAGGATCCAGAGGGAGTTTCTTTGGGGAGGATTAGGGGGAGGAGAGGAAATTACATTTGATTAACTAGGGTGTAGTTTGTTCTCCCATAAGGTTGGGTGGTCTCGGACTGAAGAGTCTCGTACTGTTTAATAAGGCATTGCTGGATAAGTGGTTGTGGCGATTTGAAGTGGAGAGGGAGAGTTTTTTGAGAGAAATTATAGGGGCAAAATATGATGTTATAGAGGGGGAATGGTGCTCAGTTGAGAGTCGTGGTTCTTATGGGGTGAGTTTGTGGCGGTATATTCAACGAGGGTGGAGCGACTTTCGGGACAGATTGACCTTAGTAGTGGGGAATAGTAACACAATCGGTTTTTGAGATGATTGTTGGTGTGGAGATCAATCGCTTAAGGTGGGATTTCCTTCTTTGTATTGTATTGTGTTGGTGCCGTCGGCCATGGTGAATGATGTTTTACATGTTCATAATAAGAGTTATAGGTAGAACATTGCTTTTGGCCGGGGTTTACAAAACTGAGGATGATTATGCGTTGTTTTTGATTTCTCTGTACGAGGTACACATCAGGACAGAAGAAGGCGATTGTAGCAGGTGGAGGTTGATACAAGATGGTATTTTTTCAGTTCGCACATATTTTAGATCTTTATTGGGTCTTGTGGAAAGTTCATTCTCCTGGAAGATGGTTTGGAAATGTTAACTGTCTCCACGGGTAGCATTTATATTATGGACAGTGTTCAAAGGACAGGTGTTAACGGTGGATAATCTTCGTACAAGGATTTTTATGTTACAGAGTGGTGTTATATGTACAAGAGGGATGAGGAGACGATTGATCACTTGTTCCTTCATTGTAAAGATGCTCGTTTACTGTGGAATGATATTTTGGCGTCACAACACATGGATTGGGTGTTGTCGAGACATGTTAAAGGCATGGAGGAGAAATTTCCGAGATAAGGATAGCAAATTTGTATGGGACCTTATTCCGGGTTGCATCGTATGGTGTTGGTGTGTGTGTGGAGGGAAAGAAACAGCCGCTGTTTCAAAAATTTATCACGCACAACATAGCATTGATTAATAAACTACACTTCCAGTGTATTATGCATTGATTAATAAAATATTTGATTACCTTTAAAAAAAAAATTGTCCTATTGAGAGGTAATGTAACTGACATATTTTGGTTGTACATATGAAGGAGAGTTGGAGAATTCGATTTCGGAATTGGAAGAAAGCAACTGTAATTTGGCTATCCTAAAAGTGGAGAGAGATTTGGCAAAAGGAGCATCTTTCCCCGTCCTGAATCAACAAAACAAGCATGTCACGAGTGATGACACCAGAGACAAACAAGACGATTTGCAACAGATGGAGTCAACACTGAAGGAGTTATTGGTATTCACCTGCACTCTGTTTCCTCTAGCTCATATGGATTGTGTTTCCNAAAAAAAAATTGTCCTATTGAGAGGTAATGTAACTGACATATTTTGGTTGTACATATGAAGGAGAGTTGGAGAATTCGATTTCGGAATTGGAAGAAAGCAACTGTAATTTGGCTATCCTAAAAGTGGAGAGAGATTTGGCAAAAGGAGCATCTTTCCCCGTCCTGAATCAACAAAACAAGCATGTCACGAGTGATGACACCAGAGACAAACAAGACGATTTGCAACAGATGGAGTCAACACTGAAGGAGTTATTGGTATTCACCTGCACTCTGTTTCCTCTAGCTCATATGGATTGTGTTTCCACTTGTAAAATGGTCTAATCTAATTTGCGTACTTGTGCAGAACCAATCCTCTTTCCGACTACAGGAACTCAGACGTCTTCATGAAGATAGGATAAAGATATTGAGGCAGTTATCAAATTTGCAGGTTAATTTTTTTTCCTTGCTTTCTCTTGTGTTTAGATTGTTGTTCGTCTTATGTGGTGGTTTCTGATTATGTTTTTACTCACTACTTTCTTTTACTTGTATATATAAATTGGTTTTTGTTTGACAGAACAATCTGAAGAATGTCAAATGTATTTGTTCCTCCCGAGCATATCTCCTGCTAAGAGATCAACTTGCAAAGTCTAAAGCCGACGTAGTTCAATATCAAGCGCTTTATGAGAAACTACAGGTTGTTACTGCTTGGTAGTTTCGATTTTAACTTCATTTTTGGTTTTTGAAGAGTATTTACTGTCTGTGTTGACTCATCAACTTAATTCAGGTTCAGAAGGACAGTCTTGCTTGGCGGGAGAAAGAAATTCACATGAAAAATGAATTTGTTGATGTTTTATGTCAATCTTCGATGGTTGCCGAGTCTAGAATATCTGATATGGAAACAGAGATTAAAACATGCATTGAAGAAAAAAGGCTAATTGAAGCCAAGCTGGTAGAGGCGTCTAGAGAACCTGGTATTCTCTCATATCTCTTGGCTCCTTGTTGCTTCTCTGTCTAAGTGTCACACAGATATATTGATTTTATTAACCTCAGGTAGGAAAGAAATCATTGCGGAGTTCAAGGCTTTAGTTTCTTCATTTCCTGAGAAAATGGGTAACATGCAGAATCAGCTAGTTCAACACAAGGAGACTGCTTCATATATTCATTGTTTGCGTGCTGATGTCCAATCGCTTATCAAAATTCTCGATGGCAAGGTGGGATTTGTTATACGTGCGGTCATTTTTGTCTAAATTATTTGTCATGCCGGTTAAAACCATTCCTTAAATATGTATAGGCTAGGGAATTGGACTCATTATCCTCCAGATCTGCTGAGCAAAATGCTGAAATACAGAAATTACAAGTCGTGGTATGATTTTTGCCTTCTATGACATAAGAATATGGAGACATGTCTCATGTTATACTAAGTTTACTTGTCAAGCAATCCTTTTTCTTGACCTAAGGTGCAAAAAAGAATGTTACTCTTTTTATATGATTTGTAGTTGCTGCTCTTGGCCCAAAAAAAAAAAATTAAAAAATTAACAGTGCCATTTAATGGAATGAAAAGAAGGGTTTATGAGCCTTGGTTCTGTTGGAGAATATCTGTTGTATGTCACCTAACATTTATGGCAGAAACCCAATTTGACCAATTCATAAGTAATGTAAATGGACGACATATATAGCAGTCTGATGCTTTATCTATGCATACTGTAAGATGATCTGCCAGATTCTCTTTTCATGATTCGTGGATGTCACTCTGAAAAGACGATCTGCCAGATTCTCTTTTCATGATTTGTGGTTGTCACTCTGAAACAATTGTAATAGCTTAACACACATCCTTAGCCCAGTTCTATCTTTTGACGCAGACAACAAGGTTTCTGCAAATCAATATTTAAAATGAGGACGATTTTAATTCAAAGGTTTTGTAACTTTGATTTCTTGGTGTAGGTCCATGATTTAAAGGAAGCTGATTCTGACATGAAGCTTTTTTTGGAAATGTATAGACGTGAATCGACTGATTCAAGGTTAGCATTTTCTTAAAAGGGTTTTGTTCTGATCGTATTCAATTTACTTTTGGTTTCTTCTGTTCTTAAACTGCTTCTAGTTGAAGGAACACCCTTATTTATGTATTATAGTCATAGAGGAATTCCAATTGTCTAGTGCTGCACCATCATACCAGTCAGCAACATTCCTGCTATTTATTGTTTTTAAACTTTAGCCGTAGTCTCTACTTTCCCATTTTGATTAGCAGACCACATCCCATCTTTTACCCTATTAAAAAATTGCACTCAAATCACTGGAATCGTTTATTGGTGATCAGGAAGCATAGTGGAAAGCTAAAATTGTTAGATAAAAATTTCATTTCATGATGATTTTACACTGAAGAACCGACACTTATCATAGAAAAGGAGTGTCACGTTGCGATACTTATTGGACCGCGACAATCTGGTACACATTCCTAACTTCTATATATATAGATAGATAGATAGATACCTGACACGTGAGGGAGACTTGACATTCTTTTGCCATGGGTTTGAAATCCTTGTTGTGTGTCCTATATTATTCATATACATTTTTTTAATTTCTTACATGTGAGGGACATGTCCTGGTTATGGCAAGGACACGAGTCCCATTTTTATAAATTATTGAATGTAAAGTTGGAAAATTTAAATTATTATAAAATTTGAGTCAGAAAAGTCATATAATGTGGGAAATCTATGAACTCTGTGCATTTTTTCTTTCGTCACTGGTAAATTAATAATGGAACCCAAAGTCCTCTTACAACTTCTAATTCAAAATATTTCACCCTGAAAAACTCAAAATCAAAGCTAAAAGAAGTGGTAAGGCATATTGAAAAATAATTAGCATAAAAATAATATGTAATTTTATAGTTTTAAAGAATATAAGTTATCTTGTCCTTGAAGTGTCTGCGTCGTGCTTTGTTGAAAATTATGTGTTGGCTTGTGTTCGTCGTGTCCTTATCCTTCATTTATTATACTTTTAATTGGGTCATTTGGAGCTTTCGTCTTGGTGTTGATTTGTGAATTGTGTGACATGGGGTGGTAATGACAGTACTCTACTGATAACAGTATTTTTTATAATATAGCTGGGATTTTGGAATTTTTGTCCAGCATATGGAATTGCACGATAAAATGTTATCATTACTCATCAGTATATCTGTAGCATGTGCCAGAGAATTGTGTTGACACAGGAGAAGTCATAATTGTCACATGAGGTCTGTTGATGGTTGACTCCTATTCTTGGTCACTTTCTGTCTGTATGCAATTGGTTGCATATTGGTGTTTCCCCCCCTTCTTCCCTGGTTATGATATGACGTACGAGTGTCATTGTAAATTTTGTAGAGGTCTGTAGGCTTTCTATTTCAATTCATTTCTCAGTTTCTTGATTTATTGGGAATATTATTTAGGTTTAATTGTTTCTTCCTCCCGGCGTTTCCAATTTTTCTCTACACATTCGTCCATTGGGTTGAACAGTTTTTTTCTCGTTAAAGGCGGCGTTTTCCGCCCCCTTTTTCTGGAAACTTCTATTTTTCAACTGTTTCCGCCGCCATGAGCTGAAAACCCCTCCCCGATGGAATTCATCCTCGTCAAATCCAAAACCCCAACACCCAACACAGCCGACCACCCTTCCGACGCCGGTCACCTGCCCCAGAACAGGCGACCCTACCCTACCGGCCTCACGCCACCTATAGCCCCACAGCCCCACACCGATGCGGCGACTGCAGCCCGAAACCCTAGCAATGGCGCCGCCTCCAATAATGGAAGATGGGTCAA
>CAIGRL010232142.1:0-27899 GCA_903798325.1 Fraxinus xanthoxyloides
AAGAATCAAGATCAAATTTAAATTTGAGGGGTCTTTCTGTATTTTTAGATGAAGATTTCTATATGCACAATTCTTCAGGTGACTCGAATTGAAATTGGGAAAGCCTTATTTATTAGTACATTCTTGTTTCACATACTCTATGACTTGAACTAGTTGATGTAAATGGAGCAAAGAAATTTTAAATAGAAGTGTTCGTTTTGTAGATTCTATATGATAGCATTGCCTATTCTACAACAGAGAAACTGACATTATAAATTCTAAATAACAAAAAGGACAAATAAGATAAATGAAATTCAATTTATTTGCTTAAAAAGTTATGGACGACTATAGAATCTCTATACAGATACTGTTATAGCTCATGAGAATACCAAAGAAAAGGACCTTTCTCGCCAACCGCTTAGAGATGATAGAATGCTTCATCACAAGGTGTTCTTTAGAAGTAGAAATGCAAATAACATATGTTGTATATTGGTTCAAGAATTATAATAGAAGAGAGAATTGGATATATATTGTACATTCGGTAAAGGTAAAATCGATGAGAAGTAAAAACGAACANAACTAGCAATTTAGGCTGGTTTTCAGTTTTAATTTTTGGTGACTTTTCGTGAAAAAAAAAAACTCAGCTTTTCATGAATAGCTCGCACTTTTCGATTGAAATTTATAAATAGGTGATAATTTTCAATTATAAATACATCAAATCATCAAATAAAATTCATTATATAGTGCCTTTAATCCAATTCATTTCTCACATTCAAACTTCAAGTGTTGTTCTAGTTCTTGGATGAAAACACAAGTGCTTAAGTGTTTTTCTTCTTAAAGACTTGTTCAATCCTACAAACCATTTGTCATGAATCCTTTTAAGTACTCAAATTAATCCTAGAGGAAGCAAATATCGTTTGAAAACAACGATAACGAGTTGAAGTCCCATTTCCTTTTTTGATGCTCTTGTGTGGTTTGTGTTCTCTCCTTCTTCCATTATTCTAAATTTTTGTGCAACAACTTCTCCAAGAAAACATAACTTTTTTAACTCACCTGTCATCATCAAACAATTTGCAAATCCTGCAATAGTATCTTCCCATCGAGAAGCCATCACAAGAAAGCGTTGAACATTTTGGGCCAATTGGTTGAAGTGCCAAGCATTTCATGCACATCATCTTCGTTACAGCTTTTCTGCAACCATGAAATAGAAAGTATTGCTAGCTATGCAAACAAGGGAAAAAATACGGATGAGACAAAGCAGTAACCTGGTGCATGCTAGTCTAACCTGTCCGCAGAATGATCAGTTACATCATCGTGACACCGTATGCATGTGTGTAGCTTATTGCAACATGGAGTAAGAATTTTGCAATTCCTCTTGTAGTGCTTGCAACCAAAAGCCAATTTGAGAGGATCACGATAAGATGGGATTTGACCTGGAATTTCTCCCCTCTCAGTTGCCACAGCAGTCTCTTGAAGAGACATCTGTTGTGTTACCATCCAACGACTGGAAGAATTTAAGGAACAGGTCAAATAACAGAGTAAAAAACATGCACCAAATATTATCTGACTACAAAAAATAATATCCTTTAGTTAGAAATTTCCAGTAACTAGAGGTGACAGTTTGACAAGTGCAGTATCATTTAAAAGGCAATCCAAAAGTTTTATTACTTAATTTGTGCAGTTTTACATGCTTCGTATGGATTAAGTTTCCTATAAAGATCCTGTAGATCCCTCTAAACTATGCTTACTGTACCTCATTAGCAGGTTCTGAATTATATGTGCTTTCATCTGAGAATCCAAAGCAGAGTCACGAGATATTCTTCTTATTGTAGCTTCCAGTTCTTCTTGACTCATGATTAGAGGGTGCTCCTGATGGTCCAACTTCTCACAATTCTCAAGCTTCTTCACTGGTTCATCATCTGGACATGGATCTTTTGTTTCCTTGTCTCTTTTCTTGTTAACCTTGCTGTGATATTCAGTACAGTTTTGTGATTGAAATCCATCTTGACCTCCACAGGTTGCTTTATCCCCAATGAGAGATCCAGAGTGCTCAGAGTTCAAGAAGGCAAATTCTTCCTGTAAAACTTCATTCCCTCTGTCACGCCAATTCTTTTGGCTGTTAGTGCCTTCTTTCAGCAAATACATCGAAACAATTTCCAGTGGGTTAGCAGCCAATGAAGAAGAATTTGGTCCCTCTTCTACCTTAGCTACATCACATCTTTTCATACCGTCCCACCATTCTCCTAACCATTCGTCAAACTTCGTATTTTTGGCAACCTTGCGCCATAAAGACGTCAATGCTTTCTGTTCATTGGGTGTTAAATATAACATTAACCAGGGTATCATTTGTTGCAGATATTCTGCTCTTGTGCTTCCAAGAATATGTTCTACCATCTTTTCTTGTTCCTCAATGGAGAAGAATTTTCTAAACAATGGAAAAATTTCAACTTCCTCACGGTATATGTGATCAGATAGTACTTTAAGCATAGATATGCATCTGTCGTGGAGCTTTAAACACAACTGATGGTGCTTTGGCCTCATCTGATCACATTCAACATCAAGATGCAACTTGGAGATCTCATTAAGGATAAGGGAAATCTTCCTGAATTGTTTGGCCTCCATTTTATGATCAATGGCGTAGGAGTGGCTGACGTTCTGAAGTGTTTCCCTTGATTCGAGAACAGGAAAAGCAATCTCATCCTCTGAATTGCTATGAGTTTTATATATATTATGTAAGAGATGAAATCTTTTTTTGAACTCAGTAAGAAGTCCTACATCTTCATCCAGCTTAGCTGAGAGGGAGACAAGATACTCCATATCTTTTATTAGAGCTCTGTGGATGAATAAGATATGGTCCATCGGTCTTGATTCAAGAGTAAGAAAGATGTTTGCATTGTTATATTCAGCAAGATGTTTCTGAATGGGGGATAAAGGTTGAGGATAGAATATATTTAGATGTATAACACCAGAATAAGAGGTGTCATGCTTCTCAGTTGGATTGAAGACAGAAAATGAAGGATTAGCTTCAGTTTTCTTCATAATCATAGCTGACCTCAGGGCTAGCAGCTCAGAGTTATATTTGCTTGGGAGTTGCATTTTTAATTGTGTATCAGAGAATCCAGTGTCCTGCTTGATTTGCTCAGTCAGGTAATAGCTTCGGTCATTGAATAGTTCTTGCAAATCTTGTCTAAATTTTGCGACAGAGGATTTACCTGAACAGCCTATGTGAACCCATTCACGTAGCAAAAGTGCAAAAGAATTGTTTGCTACAGGACATCCCAGCTTTATGTTCTTAAGAAGGGAGTTGGACTCGTTCTCGGTTAAATGAGCAGAGAACCAAGTAACTGCATACCTGAGCAATCCAAGTGGCATCTTATGAAGGCCTGTGTACAGTAACCATAGCTGCATTTCACGGGTGCAAATTTTGGCAACGATTGGGAAAACCTGGAAGACATTGAAAAGTAGAGTCACTGAAAGCAAGCATACGGATGTTCAACTGCTAGGCAACTGAAGAAGATCACAGATATAACTGCTTAAATTGCAAGTCACCGACAGAGATTTATAATTTTTCTTAATGCTTGGCAGTAATGAAGGTTTAGTGTTTACTGATGAGAATGATTTGGTTAAGATTTTATACTTCCTACAAGTAAATTTTTTCACACCACTTTCGGTAAAATGATGAGATAATAATCTATCAGAACAAAAATTAAACCATATATTAGTTTAAATTAGTTGACATCTTGATATGAAACCTTCACTAGATTGAAAGACAATGGATTGTACTGCCAATAGACATGGATTTAACACGAAATCAGTAAAGATTGACTTTTGAGTGTGATTATTTTTGCTAATATCCAAGTAGATTTGGATTACGAACTACCGATATCAATTAAATTTAAACTTGATTTGAATAAGGAATTTTTAAACACACAAGTTACCCAAAATTTATACTATCATTGTACTTTAAATACATAATTCATTTACCTATCAGAAAGGAAATGAATGGTTACAGTAATTTTGCGATGATTCAATATTTTTCATTGATTAAAACAGCATATACTCATGTCCCTGTTTCTCTACACTTTCTGATTAGATCTCTGGTATATTCACCATTTTATAAAGCAAGAATATTGAGGAACTATTAACAAAAACTATGTCTAATATATTAGAAAAAGGAATTCTGTACAATGCATCTACTTGCAATCACAAAATAAGATATCAATCTAATAACTTCATAAACCTAGAAATACTCTTTGATAAAAAAGTGTGTACAGGGAAAAAAAGATGTACCTCAGCTTCTAGAAAAATAAGGTTTTTGCTGAAACCCCACACAAACGACTCCAGTTTCTTGCAAAGGATCTCTACAAAGCTGCTAAGCTGTGTTGTGCCTTGAAGTTCATAGAACAGCAACTTTTGAAGATCTTCAATTTGACTTTGATCAATGAGTTGAATGCTAGGAGATTGGCCGTGTTTGGAAACTTCGCTTGGCATTGGATTAAAAAATTGGTCCAAAGAGATGCTGCAGTCAACAAAGGAAAAAAAACTCAAATGCATGCATCCATGACCACAGAATGCTCTAATCAAAGATGTATTGGGCATGCCTAAAATTTTCAATGAATGAATTTCCACCTACAAAAGCTGACGTAAGTACCATCACAAATGACAATGCCATTGAGGAGATGAGGTACTTGACGCCGTCCCAACATGACTCGAGCCTAAATTTCTATATACAAGTTTCATAGGTTAGTTGAAAATTGGAGTGCGAATATAAATCTGGATTCATCCTTGGTCAAGATGTGGAGTTGTACTCTTCTTTAACCACCATGGGTAGTTTACCTGTAAAAGATGAGGACATCTGCAATAAATCTTAGCTGGGTCATGACTGAAGCTAAGCTTGAAAAACTGCTTGAGCTTCTTATTTGATGTAATTCCTCCAAAATTTCATTAAAATCTCTTCTGATGGCAGCATGCCAAAGATGAATGCCCTCAATGGGGTTTTGCCCATCATTTTTGCATATTGAAGATGCTTTCTTCTGTTGCTGTTCTTCAGAGTAAATCTTAGATTCATAGAGCCTATCCTCGAAAGTAGATAATTCATTGTAAAAGTGAGGTCTTTTTCCATAATTACTGCAGCCTTCAGAATAAGATCTCTTATTTCCAAGCCAGGAAACAATCACCTTTAAGATGGAGATCAAATTGTTAAATATAAAAACTAAACTGAACACATTTAACATAAACTAGGATTTACCTCTTGGAATAGTCTTTCTTTTGGTACAATAACCTCGATGCAACTTACAACATCTAGTTGTTCATTTGAAGAAAGAGAAGATGCCATCCATGGCAAAAATTCTTCCAGTAGTATGATGGGAACACTACACATATACCGCCAGACAAGCTGAGCCTGTTCCGTGGAAGAGAATTTCTGCATGAGCAAAGGAAAGACCTGCATCCATATGTAAGCATGAGAATGTAATAGAAAAAATGATGTAGTTAAGACATAGATAAGGCAGTTTTTTCCATTATTCTCATACCAAGTCAATTAATGCAAAGATGTTCCAGTAATGTGACCTTTTTTGAACATAAGAAAGATAATTTCTGAAACACAGCTGTTTAATTTTTCTGCAAAAATAATTTTACACGTTTGAGCCGCATGGTTGAAGTAAGTTACGTAAATAACATGATGATTTTATGCAAATTGGAGTTTCCAACTGCTTAATCCTGGACTCTAGATATTGTGATTTGTGTTATTTTGATGAAAAGATGAAAGAAGATCATGAAGCATATATTTATATTGAAAACAAGAAATAATGCTCATGGTACATCATTGTGTAACACCATTTGTTTCATTTTCATGAATAGACTTGGATAAGATTTGGGCTTCAAAAATATAAGGAGCCATTTGAAATTTATCTACACAATGAACCTCAGATATAATCATATGTCACAAAGCATTCCTGGCCAGTCAGATATCAAGTCAATAGCTTTGAAACATTCAATTTCATACAGGTTTGGGAATTTGTATAAACTATAGTCATCACCTCTTAAGTACTATCTCAAAATTGATGAAATTTTCCTCATATTTCAAGCATTGGATTGGGAATCAAAAGTCTTCATGAATCATGCAATGAATATGACAACCATCTTACCCATCCATTGAAGTGTTAATGGGTTTTAAAAGTCAAAAGTTGTGAATAAATGGAGAGAAGTTTGATCACATTCATTTATTATAATTGTAGCTAAAAACAGATAACTTCTATAGGAAAGGAAAACAAAAAATAGATGCTGCTTCTCCATACAAAATTATGTGCCACAAAAGTGATATAAATGGTGGGTCTAAATTTTATTGTTGAGATTTTAAGATGTAAAGCTGTTCCATAATCTTGAGGAGAAAATAGTTCTTAATGAATCAATTTCCATCTCCACTTGTACAAAAAATAAAAAAATAAGAAGTTCAAAAATATAAGCTTTCTAGATCGCTGTACATAAAGCTAAGATAATTGATTGATACCTGCTTCTCTTCTTTCAGCATATGCTGGCATATTATTTCCTGGATTGTATTTATGCATATCAGAAGGTTTTGAAGCGTCTTAGGAATATCTTCAGTTTTGTTCATCAAGAGTTCCAAGAAATGGAAAATGGATTTGAAGTTATCATCGATGGCTTTGTGTTCAAGTGAATAAGTTGGCACAACGTTCTTTACTTTTGCATCTAGCGCTAGAAAGATGACCTGACAGAAACTTCTAGAATCAGCTACAAATATTAACAATTCTCAGGCTAGTTAGATGAAATCAATTTTGGAGTTATTTGAATTACTGCATAATAAGCGCCAAAATAGCATATCTGATTCTACACAAAAAAAAGTGGCAATATTTTCAGCATATCGCCATGAAGCAGTAAATTTTATCATTTGAACCGTTTTTTTTTTTTTTTTTCATCTGTCGATTTCTTCTTCTAAACGATATGAAGATTCTGATTTTTAGAGGGTTTCCCGAGTAAAACTGTCAATCTGGTTACACTTGGCATGAATAAGGCAAGTTAATTGAAGGTCAAATACATCATAACGTGTAGTTTAGGGAAATATGGGACAAAAGTTTAGAGAACATTTGTAGGTATCAAACAAATGCCTTCTCCCAGGGAACAAAAAAGCAAAGAGACGGTAAGAAGAGAATACGAATTAGGAATCTTAATGTTGCTTCAATAGATTAAGAAATGGTCCAGTTTGTTATTCTTAGAAATACCAAAGTCAACTTACTCCATAGTTCTTATCATAGAACCCTCCCTAATTGCGTATACACAGCAGAGGACTCTATCAATTACAGTATTTTCTCCGTCAATTCCATCCCCTTAATCATAAAATCATCCATTTCTATTTATAATTACTCATCAACTTCAATTCGAATTATAATCAAGAATTCCTAATTTCACAGTTGAAATCAAATTTCAAAAACAAAACAGGACAAGTTAAAAACACAAACAACACTAACCTCATCTTCTGCAACACAATGATACTTATAAACGAGCCTCAAAAACTCGAACTTCCGGCCAAGGTCAACCACAAGTTCGTGATCATAAGCCTCACTCGAAGCTGCCTCCACCGCCAGGTGAACAAGTGACGCTATCTCTGCCCGAAAAGCCTTATGCGAAACAACAAAGAACAGAACAGGAGCATCAACCAGTCTCACTCCAGCAAGACAAGGCGATAACTCCGCCAAATCCTCCTCCTTCTCGGATTCTCCGCAGCCCATTTAACCACGCGCCACCACCTAACATCAATTGAAGAAGAAACCAAGGGGGAAATTCTAGCATTGAAATGCACTTGCAATATATTGGCCTCTCTTCTTGTTCCTTGTGTTGAGGCTTTCAATTTGCAAAATTCAAACCTTATTATTTAAATAAATTATTTATTATTTCGTATTTTTTAATATTATTTTTCTTTATTTATTTATATTTTTGATTTGTTGTCTGCTTGCCACGGTGGCTGATTTAGACGTTGTACCAAACGTTCTTGGCGCGAGCTCCTTGAGCGAATTCGCCAATAATCTTGTGCCGCGTCACCGTAATATTTGCCACTCGTTGAGAAGGGCGTGGGGCACACGCTCTATGATTTGTGTTGTCTGGGATGTATGAATTGGTTGTCAACTCATTATACGAATAATTGATCGGAGAAAGTGATTAAAATATCACTTTAATGTAAAATTGGTAGAATTTAAAAGCCAATTCCGCTCCGTACACCACAGAAACACATCAGACCGCAAATAAATAGGTGGAGCTCGACATTTTTTGCAATATTTTAATACACAGTGGAATTCACCGTTTTAGTCTATTCTGGCCAATTTCTATTACTTCTTCTTTTGTACAAATGGAAAAAGCCTTTAAAAACTACTTTAACAAATATGTCGTTCGAAATTAAAATCGATAAAACTAACAAAAATGTGTGAGCATACAAACATATATAGAAACACAAAAGTTACATATTCGATGCGTAATTATTGTACGTGCACAAAGATTTGAGGAAAAGTCTTGAGATATTCTATATCAACATAGATATATGAACAGTTTGTCTAGACGCGGGTAAATTTATGAATATGACTAAATCAATAGATTAATTCACATCAAAAAAATTTGAACCTTATCATGTGTGCCTTAAAGTTTCTTCAAGAAATCATACATCCCAATCACATATTTTAGACCCCGCTCTCAATAGGGTAGAGGTAAGAAGAGGTGAAGAAATCATCCAACTGGTAACATCGAAGTCTTTCCCGGCCAATGACTAAGTTCGAGCCTCCTTTTGAGGAGAGAAGTGAAATATTTTGTTTTTCCTTTTTCAAAATGTAAGTAAAAGATAATAGAGGTATGAAAAATATTGTATTTATCATGTTAATGTATATACATTATGCAAATATCCAGATGTGTCCAACTTAAGCATCGAAGAGTTACTGGGTGTACTTTCATCAAATTGTTTTCACAGTTTTTGTTCAAAATCAAAAGCTACGAGAAGAAGAAAAAGACGAGATAAATTTTCAGCAGTATGGAGGATGTTTAGTCCATTTGCACTTGCCTCAACTTTAACTTGTCAATTCATTGTCATGATAGTCAATAGATGATATAAATCTTGTTTGAGAAGTGTTAATAACAATTTAAATTGTAAATTGGTAGAAATTAAAAAATAAATAAAATGAATAGTACTTGTGAACCTTACAAAATATATGAATAAAAGTAATTTGATATTTTATAAATAGTTCATAGAACATTAGCCAACATAAGCATATATGTTTGTGTGTGTATTATGTACGAAATATATGATGACAGTAGATAACAACAATTTTGTGATCTCCATTTAGAAAGAATTATAAACGATTTAATTTATAAATAGGTATATGTTGATGTTCAAAATGATAAGATCAATTTTGATCTACTTAATGGTGATTTGTAAGACGTCACTATCTGGAATAGTAAAAAGGAAGAAAACCGGATTCATTTCAACTCTTCTAGAATTATTGAAAGCCTACTGAGTCTAATCCTTGAGGGGACAATTATGCATCAATTTATACCCTCCAAGAGTAGTTTTGTCGTCCAACGTCACATCATCTACAGTGTTTATCCTGTTTATGATTTGAGTGTATAAAGACGTCGGTTTTCCCAGGTTATCATTGCACTTAAAGATGACTGGAGTGGAATCGTCCTATGGACTTTTGATTGATTAGTCATGAAGTGCTTCCGTAATCCTCTTCAACGTGTCCTCTTGAGATAGGTCATAAGAGAGATGATGATGTCATCTAGTCAAATTAATAATGATGATATTTTTTTTATAACGGCGATAATTATCGAACTGAGGTTTAACCTCGGTCCGACCTGTTTTAAGGGATAATGTATTTCTTTATGGACCTTTTTACAAGTTTTGTAACAAAACCCCAATTAATGGAAGGATCACCAACAACGGTATCCCAAAGACCAGGCTTTTCACCTCTTTGATAAAATTATGGCCTTTATCCCAAGTGATATCATTTTGAGATCTGCATATCTATTGAAAAGATGTTCTTAGGATGACAGTTCAAGGAGTAGATTTGATAAGTCGCGATCAAAGTCATGTGTTTGGTAGTTGCACAACACATGGTGGGCATTAAGGGATGGTTGCCAAAAATTCAAATAATGGCTTAATGGGAAAGTTACTTATTTTGAGTGGAGACTTTTGGTATTTCTTGTCTTGTGGAAATACAATGGTTCTAAAGATGTATCTATTCATCTCTTTTTTCCTTTATAAAAGAAGGTGAGGACACCTTGGTTTATCACTCATTATTCTCAAGGCTTTCCTCCACTCCAGTCCATTATTTAAAAGTTTGCTTGTGGTTGACCTAACCCAGGTACTTTTCTATTCCCACACTTGACCTTTTTCTTTTCCTTATAAAATGAGTGCAGATGATTTAATATTCCATTCTTGCGAAAATAACCAAGAAGAAGCAATACTTTCTTCTCCCCGTTTCCTCTTCTAAATCTTCTTCCGTCGCATTTTCCAGTTCCAAAGTTCACAAAGTTTTTAACCCCATTTCTTTAGCCATGGTCCATCTTACTAGTACTTATTTCCCTTCGCTGGTGCCCAACCTTGTTCGGACAAAAGGTTTGAGAGATGAGAGTGAGAGTGAGAGTGAGAGTGAGGGCGAGGGTGTAGCCGAACCTTAAAGAGAAGAATGGGAGTGTGCTAAGATAAGATCCATGGCCATTGGGGGAAAAATTAGAGAGGTGGAGGAAATACTATAGTATCCCTAGTTCAATTGAGTCATTTATGCCAATGGATGATAATCGTGCTTGCGACACTCCAAAGAGTTGCGTCACTTTAAAGCTGGTCATTCTTTATGCTAGGCTGAGGCTCTTATTTTCCCACCTCATTAGGAAGTTTCGTCCTCCTAAGGAATCATTCCCATGCAGCTTAGTCCTAATGGATGGAGGTAGTTGTATGCTTGCCTACTACTTCAGCACAAATTAGACTTCCTCGAGCTTTCTATGGACCAGTTTAATTCTTTGTATATTTTCAAAGAGAACGGTAAGAACTTGATGTGGTATTATACTAGTCTTAAAGCTAGGATAGGAGGACCCATAGTATTGGGTGTTCCCTCTTTTGTGAAGAACTGGAAAGAATACTTATTTTACATTAGGGGATTGACAATTTAATTCGGCTAAGGTGAATATGGATGACGTTGTCCCCGTCCAATATCACAAAATTTGTAAGTACTTTACATTTAGATAGTTTTTAACTAGGTTACTGACTTGACCTTCTTGATTTTTTTAATAGTTTACCATCGTTGCACTATTACTGCGAACAAGGCAGATAGCTAACACGACCAAAGCTTTGGAGTCTAATAAGAGGTCCTGCAACAGTTTGATAACCTCTTCAGTGTCGATTTCTTTTCCTCGAGTCTACTCGTTCCTCATCATGCAAGTTCATCGCCTCCTTTTTTTTTTAAAAGATCATCATCATATCCTCCTACAAGACAGCCATCTTCTTTCTCTATTAGGCCATCGCCTTCTTTTCCAATAAGGTCGTTACCTCATCCTCTAGGTGAATTTACTTCTTTATTTGCCTTAAACTCCCCTTTTCTATTAGAAGGGCTTCATATTTGATTTTGCAAACAAATCATAGTAGAAAGATGTTGGGATGTAAGACATCCAAATAAGCAAAGGCAAAGGTCTTGAGGGCCCAACGGGCTAAAATAAAAGGCGCCTATAGAAGATGATGATAAGTAGACCTCATTATCACGCCACCCTCGCTCTACCATTCCTTTACCAGCGACACATCCTACAAGTAGGTCAAGCTCTCCTCTTTGAAGCGCATCTTCATCAATTCCTTCCTCAATAAATCTACTACTTTCGTATCCTGACCAAATGAGGTTAGAGATTTATGCCTTGATTAGCTGCCGCCTTGAGGCTTTTTTGGAATTTTTAAGAACTGTACCTCCTTCCATCAATCTTACTGTTGCCATCCCTCCATCTCTAAGGACTTCAGATGGTATACTTCTAAGGAGTTGGACTGAGAGAAAACAATCATATCTAAATCAAATGTCTTCTAGTGAAGCATGTATTATGAAAAAAATTCTAGGCACATTTCCATTCTATACATGATATCAGTTTCTGACAAGGTTAGTGTATTACCGAGCCTTTGTTTTTTCTTTCTTTCCTCTAGTAATTGCTTGACGCCTGCCTTATTTCGGGATTTTTCCTTTTTAGATAAGGAGTGAACTGGAAAAAGGTAGTTAATTAGAGGGAAAAGATGTTTCCCATGCATATTGCAGTTGAGGAAGAAAGAGCTCTTCATGCGGAAGAGAAGAAGGCTTTGGAAGAGTGACTGGTAAAAGCAGAGGCAGAAGTGGAGGCCAGATTGAAGGTAGAAGAAAAGTTAAATGAGGGGTTACTTATAAAGATTTGGGGCAAAAAGGCTACAGCTCATACTAAAAGTCAAAAGAATAAAACTACTGAAGACAAGGTCCAAGCTAACGAGCTAGAGGCTAGAGTCTTGACTGTGATTTCAAATTAGAAAAACTCTTCTGCTTTTGATACACTTGCCTAAGGTGCTTATGTGGTGGGTTTGGTCGAATTGATAAAACATATAGAGATGATGAGGTTATAATTTGATGCAGAGTTCCTTTATGAGACCTTGGAAGAACAGAAGGCTACTTTGGCCAAAATGGATAAGGTCATAGGAACTTTGAAGAATCCACCTGAATATTATCGTCCTATTTAAAACTTTCTTGTGATCTCTTTATGCTTTTGTTGTTTTGTATTGATGAAGTTGGTTCATGTAAAACTTTTAAATGTCATTTTGAATGGAATGAGATTAACCAACTTTTTTCTCAATTTTTGTATTTGTACTGGTAGTTTATAACGTTTGAATTAGTGAGACCTATTAGAAAATAAGTCCTTCAAATACGTTTTAGGAATGTTTTACTAAGTGTTGCAACACTTGCAACATTAGCTCGAACTACTAGATAACACGTCCTTATAATTTCAGCTTTAAAAATTTATGTTAAGTGTTGCCGCACTTGCAACATCAGCTCGGACTCCTGGAAAACAGGTCCTTAAGATTTATGTTTTAGAAGTGTTACATCATTTACAACATCGGCTCAAACTGTATGAGAGCATGTCCTTAGAATATGTGTGAATCTGAGGAATGGCAAATTTTACAACTTTATTCAGATATGGTAACATAATATTACTTTTAACATTGTTCTCTAGAATACTAAAAATACTTCTTAAGATGTTCCATGTTCCAAGGACACAAAAGAGAGTGGCATTGCATGTCCTCGAGCTCGTATATCTTGACAACCTTGTAGAATCCTTTCCAGTCAAGACCTAATGATCCAAAGTTGAGTCCCCTTGTGGCCAAAAAAAATATTCAGTAATACTAAGTCGCCATCTCTCTCATACTTTCTGGTTGTAATTTCGTGCACTTCTTTTCTTATAGACAATAGTTCCAAGCTCAACTTCTTTTCTCATTTCTTCTAGTAAGTCGAGTCTCAGACATAATGTTTCATGTTGTTGTCTTCATTGAAAGACGTAGTCTGAAGTGAAGGGACTCCTACCTCAAATGGAATTACTATTTCCATGCCAAAATTTAAAGAGAATAATATCTCTTTGGTACTAGTCATGAGGAAGTATGATAAAACCATAACACACTAGCTAGTTCTTTAGCCCAAGCTTCTTTAAGAGTATCAATACGAGCTTTCAACGTATGTTTGATTATTTTGTTGATTGTCTCTACTTGTCCATTGGCCTGGGGTGACTTGAGATGAAAAAAAACGATTTCTTATGTTGAGCTCTTCACAAAAGGTTCTTAATCGTACATTATCAAACTTTTTTCCATTATTAATAACGATCAACTATAGTAAACCAAACCTACAAATAATAAATTTCCAAATGAAACCAGTTGTCTTTTGTTTAGTTATCTTTAAAAGGGTTCAGTTTCTACCCACTTAGTTAAATAATCCACATCAACTATAACGAACTTGTTTCCACCCTTCCCAGTTGGCATTGATCCGATTAGATATATCTCCCACTTAAAGAACGACCCTGTACTAACGGCGGAGGCATCTCTGGAGGAGATCGGATTACGGGTGGCGCTAGTATTTGTCATACTTTTTGAGAAATTCCAAGGCATCACACTTCATAACAGGCTAGAAGTATCATTGTCTCAAAATTTAATAAGCTAAGAATTGTCCCCCAGCATGATTGTCACGAACTCCTTCATGCATGTCTTGCAAAGCTTAGAGAGCTTCCCTTCATTCAGGTACTTCAATAGAGGATGTCATCTAGCAAGGTATATCTAGCTGTCCTCATTCTCACTTTTCGTACTTCAACTTGATCTTTGGGGCTAACTCCAATTTTGAGGAATTTGATTATCTCATCCATCCAGGTTGATTTAGGGTCTATGGCCATAGAAGCCATCGTTTCTTCTTCAATAGCAGTGTATCGTACTCTTTTTGGGGAAATGCTATCAAGCTCGTCCACACTTCACTTGTTAGTCTAGCCAAAGTGTCAGTGTGATTATTCTAGGATTGCGGTATTTGCTTTACCTCCACTATTTTGAAGTTTTGCAGTTGTTTTTAGACATTTCGAAGGTAGTTAACTAATCATCCTTTCTTCCTTATTTTAAAAGTTTTGTTGACTTGATTGACTATGAGTAGTAAATTACTATGTACCACCACCTTAGACACTCCTAGCTCTTTTACCATCTTCGACCCAACTATCAAAGCTTCATACTCAACCTTGTTGTTAGAGGTTTTGAAATCAAAGGTTGGTCCTTGAAAAAATGGTGACGATCTAGGCTAATCAACACTACCACACTACCTAAGCGTGTTACTGTAGAGGAACCATCTACAAACAGTTCCCAAGAACCATCTTTTGGTAGATCTTCATGTGTGTTGGAACTCAACTTGGGTATGAGATCTACTAAGCTTGTCCTCTTATGGTAGATCAAGGTCTATATAAGATGTCAAAATGTCCTAGGTTAATAACTTATTTGACCATGCGCCCTGAAGTGTCTGGTTTCTACAGGACTTGTCTTAAGAGGTAGTTAGTTAAGACCTCTATGGGATGTTCCAGAAAATATGGTCGCAACTTTCTTGTCGACTTAATTCGGGCATATGATAGTTTTTCTATGGAGAATAACTCAATTTGTCAACATGAAGTTCCTTGTTAACATAGTACACTGGATGCTCTACATTGTCTTAATCTTTGTACCCAAATTTTTTTCCCTCCCTGATGGGTATCGAAAAAAGGCTGGCAACGATCAGTTGATCTGGAGACAAATTTGTTTGAAACTGCAATTCTTCCAAAAAGATTTTAGATTTTCTTGGATCATGTAAGTGCTTTCATTTCAATAATTGCCCATATTTTCTTTGGATTGGCTTCAATTCCTCAATGATTTACCATGTAACTAGGGAATTTATCAGAGTATAACCTAAAGTCACACTTGAGGGGATTGAGTTTCATTTTGTACTTCATAAGGATTTTGAATATTTCTGAAAATTATTCTACGTGATCTTTGGCAGAGATGCTTTTAACCAGCATGTTGTTGATGTATACCTCCACGGTCTTGCCTATTAGATGGGCAACATGGGATTGACAAGACTTTGGTATGTGACCCTAATAGTTTTTATGTCAAACGACATCGTCTTGTAAAATTATAGACCACGGTCTATTATGAATAAAGTGTGCTCTTGATTAGGTTCATACATGAAAATCTTGTTGTTTGAGTACGCGTCCATAAAACTAAGCAACTCATGTCTGATAGTGGCGTAAACCATTTGATCTATCCTTGGGAGAGTAAAAGTATTTTTAGGATATGCTTTGTTAAGGTCCGTGAAGTCTATGTAGGCTTTTCAGTCTCCATTACTTTCCTTGAACAGAATTGGAGTAGCGATCCCCTTTAGATAGACAGCTTCATGAATGAACCTATCATGGAGTGATTTTCCCGCCTCTTTGTTTAAAGCTTCATATCTTTCAAGATTAACGGACAACTTCTTCTCTATTTTAACCAAACTGAAGGGTCAATATTTATTCGATTGTAGGAAAGTTTAGGATCAATTTTCTCCATATCATCATGACCCATGGTGAAGACATCAAGGTTTCATTGGAAGAATTCCATTAGTTGAGCTCATAGTGGCTGTGGTAGTTTATGACCAATTTTGAGTTCTCGCTAGGGATTGGCCTTTTTTACTTGAAATTTATCTAGTTCTTCCACAGTTCTCCTCATTTTTCCCTAAGTTTTATCCTTAGATTTAGTAGTTCGAAGTTGAACTCCGCCACGTATGATATATGTACTCCATGTCTGGTTGGGCAGTGCCTCATTCGACATTTTTTTAGCAATCTCTCTGTTGTCTTTAATTTTCCATACTGTATAAGGAGTTGGGAATTTAAGTGAATAATGATACATTCACACATTTTTCCTTAGATAAAAGAGGAGAGTTTGTCTGATGATTGCATCGTAGGGCGAGATGGAAAAAAATTAGTTGTAGTTCAAGCCCTCCGAGGTATTTTGCCAACATCAACAACGAGTTTGATCTTGCCTTTAGGCATTGTCAAAGCTCCATTTAATCCCAAGATTGGCTTTGAGTATTGTTGTAGGAAATGCAATGAAATTCTTATCGATTTTAGAGTGTTGACATAGAGGAGGTTGAAAGAGTTGCCTATATCAACTAGTACTTTTCATACACTGGCTCCAACAATAGGTAACGTAACGACGAGGATGCTTGGATTAGGAAGTGGGTTAGTTTTCGACTCGTCAAAAGACAAATGGTCATCTTCAGGCCTCTTATGATGTTTTTCTGTGATACTTATTTTAGTTAGGTCAACTAAAATAGGTTTTTTTAACATGACTTTCCTAGCATGGTTGACTTGTTTGCCTTATAACATATTTACTCTTGACTTAGGTAGGTTGATGTTGCATGATCTTGTCTTAGCTTGTTCTCCTCGTATGACGCTCACACTATCAGGGATAGAGAGCTTCATACAATAATCGTAAATTGAAGTGAAATCCTTTTGCTCATGCAGGTAGGCCTTACTAAAATCATATTGTAGCTGAAAGGTAAATCAACTACAACGAAATTAGCATTGGTCCTCCTTTGATAGGGCATGTCCATGAGTTCAACAATTAGGACAATTTGACATCTGTCTTCAATGGAGTCATTCGTGAAGCTTGTAATCTCTGGCATAAGGTAGAAGTACATTTCTGGGATTCCCATTTGCTCCAGAGTTTTGGAGTATAGGACGTTGACAAAACTTCAATTGTCTACTAGGGTCTGAAACATGTTGATTCCAACAACACGCATGGTAATTACCAATGTGTTACATTGGTTTTACAGCACACGATAAGAATCTTCTTCTACAAATTTAAACAATTCAAGGTATTGCCGTAATGTGAGGTCGGTCTTATGTCGTCATATCTCATAATTATGCCACACACTTGCATATGTGGCCTGCTTGCAAGGCTCTCTTTTAGATCTTTTTGTACATTGATTCCCACCTATTAGCGTTCTAATTTTAGCTCTAGATAAGAGATTCCTTGCTAGTGGTCTTAGGTGAGTTTGTTGGGGATTCGCTTGCTAATGAAGATGAGTTAGCTGTTTATGAGGTGTTTCGGTTGTTTTCCCCTTGGTTAGCTATGAACTCTCACAGCTAACCTCGTCTGAGTAAAATCTCCACTTACTCATTTAAATCGATCATTCGTCTGTGTTATGGTTTGTTGATCTATAGTGTCTACAATATTTATTTTTATTGACTCTAATTAAATTCTTCTTTAGAGGGGAGGTCTATGAAAAACCTTTTTTATCCCGTACTTGCATAAACAATCATTCTAAGGTTGTGTTCAAAAGGTGATATTCTTATAATCTCTCTAGATATAAGTGAGGTCGTTCTGTATCATTTCTATCTTTTCTCCTTTAAGGTATAGGTCGTTTATCTGACTTTTTATCCTTCATCCGAGGTGAGCCATACAATTCTATCTTTCCTTTCTCATGATTAGAGGTTGTTTCTTCTGTACCTATGTGTTTCTCAAATTGGTTCAGGAATTCATGGTAGGTCTTGGGCCCATCTTCATGATTGGACCACCAGAACCTTATCCTAGTCCTTAACCTAGATAGTGTTGCCATGATTTTTCTACCTTGATGGTTTGTTTGTTGTACCTATTGAGTTAATTTTTTAGGGATTCACTTCGCTCTTATTTTACACTTACTAATCATTTTTTGGGCGAGGTCCTGGCTCTAGAACCCCACGAACTAGGCTAGGAATGATTATGCATCTATAAAGTCTGTTTAGTTCTTAATTGGTCCGTGAGGTAACTTTCTAAACCATCTTTATAATTTATCTCCTAGGGTCACGGGAAAAGCCCTGGGCATTATGAAATTGTTAGCTCCCTACAGCTTCTTCCATGACGTGTACTTATCCAAGTGACTGAGAGGACCACCATTTCCTTCATATCCAACAAGCTGGGACATCTTTAGTTTATTAGGCAATGGTTTAGCTAGTATCTCCTCCATAAAAGGAAAGTAGCAATTGGTGAAGTATTCATCCATCATCCCTTGTTTCTAGCCTCCAGGTCAACTATTCGTTTCTTTAGTTGGCTTATTTCTGGCTCATCACTTTTTCTTTTATGGGTTCTTTTTATCAAGGCTAAGTTGTTCTCTTTTGGGCGTTAGTGAACGTTGTGTACCTAGTTTGTCAAAAATGCTTCTTGTCTTCTTGGTTGTCAATTTCGCTGGTGGAGGGAAGTCCTTACTTCACTAGTTCTACTTTTGGAAAACTCTCCTCTTGAGATGTGTAAACTTTTTCTTAAATTGGAGGTCACCCAATTCTTTCTCTTGCAAAGCGGTTTCATCGTAGTTTCAACCCATGGGGCAATGGTGGCCCGCTTTTGCTCTATTCTTTGTATAGCGCTAGTTAGACGCTTTATGGCTTCCTTCATGGTACTAAGTTGAGAGTAGCCACCCTCAACATATTCATTTCTCCTTAGGAAATTTTGTGGGATGTTGATTCTTGGGGATTCTTACGGGACTGATTTCTGGAGGCCGAAGTGAGATTCATGATTGTATTTAGGTAGGTTACATAATGGAAGTTTTTAAAGGAGATGTGAGCTGTTTTCTACAAAGTCTTTCTTCTAGTGCTAAACGGTTAACGTTCAATAATGATGAAGTCAATTTTGATTAACTTAATGGGTGATTTGTAGGATGTCATCAACATGAATAGTAAAAATGAAGTAAATGATATTCATTGCAACTCTTTTAGAAAGTATATTGAAAGATCCTGAGTCTGACCCTTGAAGGAAACATTATGCATCAATTTATAGCCTCAATCAAGTAGTTTGGCCGTCCAACATCACATCGTCTACCATGTTTCTCCCTCAATGTATGCCATTATATCCTATTTTATGAATTTGAGTGGATGAAGAGTTTGGTTTTTCCAGGTCATCATTGCCTTCAAAGATGATTGCAATGAACTCATCATTGCGGACTTTTGATTGATCAGTCATGAGTAAGAGAAGTGATGACATCATCTAATAAAATCAATAACGATGATGTTTTCTTACAACGACGACAGTTACCTAAATGAGGTTTCACCTCGGTCTGATCTGTTTTAAGAGAGAATGTATTTCTCAATGAACCCTTTTACTAATTTTGTAACAAAATCTCAATTAATGGTAGGATCGCCAACAATACAAATTATAAATAAATAGTATTTGTGAGTCTATTGAAATGTGTGATTGAAAAAAAAAATTATTTCATCATTTTACAAATACTTTATAATAATAACAGAGGCAAATGGAGGTTCAGTTCATGCCGTACGTAGATTTTGTCCGCACGTGATGCCGGATGCCATGTCATGTGCACGTGGCTTGCTCAAGCATGGCAAGTAGCCTTCTTGAGCCTACACGTGCGCCCTCTAGCAGTACTCTTTATATATTATTATTGCTTAAATAAGCAGAGCAGCTCATCTGCTGCGTATAATTGATTTTGTTTTACCGATCAAAATGCATGTTAATTATACCAAATAACTCTATTATTACTAGTAAAAACAATAATTAATTATTGACTGTCTGTAAGAATTTAATGGTTTTAATCAAGGACGTCTAGTCAACTTAATAATATTATTATTAGACAGAATGAGCATTTTACGCTTCGAATGAGCACGTCCGAGCCTACCTACCATCTTTCTTATATTATTTTACTGAATAATGTTGATTGATCAGGGTGATTGACAGAAAATTGGGTGACAAGATGGGGTAACAACAACTTATTGGGTGTCGCATTTTTTAAAATTGTTTAATTATATGCTGACATGTGTTCTTTTGTTTTTAAATTTGTCATTGAACCGGTCATTGTAGCAAATCTGTATTTTATGTTTCGTTTTGTTGATTTCAATGTATGTGTACAAGGTATGACACAAGTTTAAAAGAAAAACAAGAGGGAGGGATTGAAAATGAGGTAAAAATGTTTATAAATTTATTTTATTTTATTTTTATTGTTTTTTGTCTCAATTTTCAAGATTTTTAGGGGACGTCAAACATTTTCAATATCATTTCGAAGTTTTTACGGTTTTCATATTGTTAATGATACCCGAAACGATTAATCGTTGCAAATGATACAACGAGTCAAAGTTGATAGTTCTAAACTAGTATTTCGAGAAATTCGATAACATACTAACTTTAAAAATAGTTCCACGATCGTATGCTAGTCAAATCAATAAATCGTTAAGTCATCTCAAAACTCATTTCGAGTGCTGCATCATAGATATACGAATGATCTAAATGAAAATCAAAAATAGTAAATGTGCGTCAAATGTGTGTGTTAAAAAAAGGCGTTTAACTTGTCTTTTGTTTAATTTTTTTCAATTATTTTATTAATATTTATTTTTTTTGCGCTACAAATTTCTCAAAAATAATTTGCATCATTTTATTAGAAAAATTTATTGGGAATATGGTGTAAAAAAAAAGGAAAATCAAATGTGAAATTTCCTAATAAATTTTTTATTACTTTATATTGGTATTAATTGTTATACTACTTTTTCCTCTCAATTATTTTTACATCCCAAAAATCCTAGAAAAACTTTCGATCATTTTTAGGAATTTTTTTTACATTTATTGTTACGTTTTCCTCTTGATCATTTTAAAAACAAAATTTTTAAATAAATCTAATACATTTTTTAACTCCATTTAGGAAATTTCCTAATTTTTTTTAAATGACGTCTCTTTTGACATTAATGTAAAATATCGTCTCTCGATCATTTAGAAAAAAATAAATAAATTAAAAACTACATTTTAAATGACTTCATTTTACATCTGATTTTTTTTACATCATACCTCATGTAAATTTTCCTAATTAAATGATGCAAATTATATTGAGAAATCGTGCAAAAATAATAAATATTAATAATTGAACAAAATTAAAGAAAAAAGAGTTATACATCCCTTTTTAATACACATGTTTGACGCATGTTTAACTATTTTCGATATTCATTTAGATCGTTCGATATGTCTATGATGCAATTTTCGAAACGAGTTTTAAGATGATGTAGGCGATTTATTGATTCGATTAGCGTATGATTGTCGATTTTTTTTTAAAGTTAGCATATTATCAAAGTTCTCGAAAATATTAGTTTGGAACTACCTATTTTGATGTGTTGTATCATTTGCTATGATTAACTGTTTCGTACGTCGTTATCAATGTGAAAACTAGGCAACTAGCTCATGAACACTTTGAAATGATATTAAAAATATAATATTTCGATTTCGTTTAACATCCTATAATGATCCCGAAAATTAGGACAAAAATATAAGAAATTTAATGAATTTATAAATAATTTTTCCTTTCAAACTAACGGTAGTTCATTTTCATTTCCCTCCTTTTTTCTATTTGTTTTTTCTTTAACCATTCACACTTCAACTTTTTTTAGATCCCTGTAAAACTTGTGGATCAGGGCCAATGCATATAGCTTTATTTATACAAAAACATAAGAGTGAACGAGGTTCACACATAGGAGTGAACATGATTGAAATCTTGAATCGATCTCAGGTTCATCCCGATTCAATCCATAAACAGTTTGAGCTCATTTTGAATCGAGCTTAGCACAATTTATTTATTTTGAGCCGAGGGAATTGATTGGTCATATTACGAAGTGACTCGTGAGCCCTGACCCATGAGCCAACTATTCTTGAGCTCGTGGGCCACAATTTTTATTTTATTATTATTATTATTTTCTTTACCATTGGCTAGCAGTCAAACGGTCACAAATATGATCCTTTGGTTGTCATCAGTCCAAATTTAATTTAATTTTTTGAAGGTCATCTTTTTTTTTTCCTGTCTTATCAATTACAATTGTTATAACCTCCATATTAGCCCTTTATTGTACAATATAAAATTTTAATATATCCAAATTTACTTATTTGAGTTATTTTTATCCAATTATAGTATAAGTTCTATTATTCTACCTCTTTCTATATTATTTCAAATGTGAGTGCAACAATTGTACATCTAAACATGAATACAAATCATACTTTTTAGGTCGATTATTGGTTTATAAAAATTGCTATGTTCGTGGCCTCCGTAAAAATTTTGAAAGGCAAATTTGTTAAAGTCGATGATCAACCTAAATCCCCGATTTGAAGTCACATCTTGATATAGAATTGGTTCAAAGACGTCTTCTATGCGACTCTTCGAATTTTGTGAAAATATATTCCATGTATGCATCTTGTCTATAGAGTTTATGCCCTGTTTGATATCCTCAATTTTCCATAAAACTTGAAAATCATTTTCTATTTTCCATATTTTACATTGTTTGATAGGAAGAAAATTAGACGGAATTGGTTTTCCACCCTATCCCCCATGTGACTCATTTTTTTTTTGTTGTTTTCCTTGAATTGGTTTTCCATCCACTCTGGTAGGAAAATGGTTTTCCAACTTTTTTTAGGCAATTGAAACAAATTATATCCCTTTAATGGACAATTTTTATATAAAACAAGTTAAATGAATACCAAAATTTCAATATTTTTCGAGTGAAAAATTATACTAATCAAATACAATTAATGACAATTCTTGGGAAAACAATTCTAGGCAATTGAATTCCCTGAAATTCATTTTCTTTCCACCCAAATTCCACTCTTACAATCAAAATGACCCTTAATGCATTTAAAGATTGAGAAAATGCAAAGTTCCGGATCCAAGATAAAGTGGACAAATTAATCGCTAAAAATTTTCAAAATTTGACTTCATAATCTGTAAGTGTTGTTTATGTTAAATTCGCTATTTTTTTAGAAAAAAATTATTCATGTAATATTTTATCTGTGTACAATTGTAACTCAGTATACGTTAAAAGTAGTCTATCCCAAACTCGAAAAAGGAGTTTCAATTTTTGATTCTCAATCTTCGAGCCAAAGGATCGAACCAAGCTTATGTGTCTAAGGATCGAGTTTGGTCAAATCGATCCATTGCCCCTCTGCAAAAAGCCTCGAGAGTTTTGGGAATTGAAATGAGAGTGTGTTGATATAACATTATTATGGGAATCAAGGAGCTTTAAAATTTTTAGAATTGAAATCGGGGTTAGTTGACATGGCATTGATGTGGTGACCACATGGCAAGTAGTTCGACATAGTGGCAACTAGCAATATGGCAATAATGGTGACTGGGTGTGACTAGAAGGAATCACTAACATGACGTGGTGATTGGATTCTACCGTTCTTACTTAACAAAAATACGTTGAAAAGTAATAAATCGCTTGAAAATGTGTGATTTTGAGAGTCAAGATTTGAATAGCCAAGATAAAATTAGCTCACTTGGTCCATATTTTTTATAATTAATTAATATGTTTCAAATTATTTTTAATTATACAATTTTTCGGTAAAATATTTTTATACGTAAACTCGTAACATATTTCAACGTTTTTACGAAGTAGGTGTACTTAATTGCTATAAGACATTAAGTAATGCTACATTTATACGCTTGATTCACATTCATTTTTACATTCTTTTCACATTGGGGTGGAGCCCACAATTTTTAAAATTGTGAGACTCGCTCCTATGTAAAAGAACATCAATGTATGTATATTTAACATTTTTGATAAGACCTTTGTATTATTGTTGGCACCCGGGAGCAAAATCTGAATTTCAACAGATTAATCAATCTGATGAAGGGTGATCGGAAAAGCCACGTGGGCTTCTAGGAACTCACCGCATTCGAGTACTCCAGGGGAAAACAGACCCCAATTTAATTTAATTATTCTCAACTTTCCATAACCTTAATCGGGAAAAAATCGTCAATCCAAATTGCCACAGCTCCTAAAAAATGGATTTAGATTACAATCCAAGCCGTAAATCCCTAATCAAGAACAAATGGGTAGCCACAGTAGCCAGCATATGGATCCAGTGCACCAGTGGCTCCCTCTACACATTCAGCATCTATTCCCCAGTCTTAAAATCCAGCCAAGGCTACGATCAATCCACACTCAACACAATTTCTGTTTTCAAAGATTTGGGTGCAAACGCAGGCATCCTTTCCGGCCTCCTCTACTCCGCCACCGTCCGCGGTGGCCGTGGGGGGCCGTGGGGGGTGCTGTTGGCCGGCGCCGTTCAGTGCTTTCTAGGGTACTTTCTCATGTGGTTGACTGTTACTCAAGTGCTGCCACGGCCTCCGGTGGCGGTGATGTGCTTGTATATGCTCCTGGCGGCGCACGCCATGACGTTTTTTAACACGGCGAATGTGGTCACCGGCGTGCATAATTATCAGAATTACGCCGGCACTATTGTCGGCATCATGAAGGTAAATTCCGACTTTGGGTGAATAATTATTGTATTTTTATGAATATCGGAGTTCTTGAACATGCGTTATGACATAAAATTGAAAGCATTGATCACATATTTAGAATATTTATACCAACCTCTGTTGTGGCTTGAACTGGTTATTTTACGGTACATTATATTAATAGTTAACATAAAAACTGAAACTTCATTTCATTTCATTTATTTGTGGTACTGATTTAGAATGCACTTATTTGAGCTGAATTCACCGGCATGTGAACTTAGAATTCTCCAATACTTCGACGTAAGAAAGAGGAAATGTCCACTTCAGTTTAATAAATTCCACTGTTCTGCACTTGACGTGTTCTATATTGAGATATTTTGAACTGCTTGTATGTCACCACAAGAATTTGTTTTGGCTCAAGTATATGTTGTTTTTGACAGGGCTTTCTTGGTTTGAGTGGAGCTATATTGATTCAAGTGTACCAGACAATTTTCAAGGACAAGCCTAGTTCATATCTACTGATGCTGGCGTTTTTGCCCACGATAAGTTCTCTTCTGTTCATGGGGTTTGTAAGAATTTACAAAACAAATGAAGAAGACGAGAAACGATACTTGAACAGTTTCTCTTTTCTTGCTGTTCTTCTAGCGTCTTATCTTACAGCCGTAATAATCGTTGAGAATATTCTCAAGTTAAGATTGTCAATACGCATCTTCACCTTTGTTGTACTCGTCTTGTTGCTAGTCTCCCCGGTTTTTGTTGCAATTAATGCCCAGAGAAAGAAATCGTATAGGATGATAAAATCCCTGCTCGAGCATAACCAATTATCTGATGACATAGAGGATATGACACAGATCGGACAAAATGAGGTCTCAAATGGTGCCGATCAAGTTACAGAAACAAGTGATGAAACTATGAGACAGGGAGACGACCTGAGTCTTCTGCAAGCAACATGCACTATCAGTTTCTGGTTTTTATTCATTACAACTGCTTGTGGCATGGGCTCAGGACTTGCCACTGTGAATAACCTGGCACAAATAGGAGGATCTCTTGGTTACACTAGCTTAGAGATTAATACTTTGGTTTCTTTATGGAGCATCTGGAATTTTCTCGGTCGATTTGGAGCTGGTTATATTTCGGATTATTTCTTGCACGCAAAAGGATGGCCGAGGCCCTTGTTCATTGCAATTACCCTGGCCGCTATGAGCATCGGTTATGTTGTGGTTGCTTTTGGTTTTCCGGGTGCTCTATATGCTGGTTCGGTTTTGGTGGGTGTTTGTTATGGCTCACAGTGGTCACTAATGCCAACAATCGCTTCTGAAATATTCGGTAAAGTGCATATGGGAACAATATTCAACACCATAACCATTGCCGGTCCTGTTGGATCTTATGTTCTTTCTGTCAGGATAATTGGTTACTTCTACGACAGAGAAGCATCGGGTAATGGAAAAACGTGCATTGGAAATCACTGTTTCAAGTTATCGTTTATTATTATGGCATCTGTTACCGTCTTGGGATCTCTCGTTGCCTTAGCATTGTTCTTCCGAACAAGAAATTTCTACAAACATGTCATACTCAGAAGGCTTTTATATTCTCAGCAATGGAGTAGTCTCTTGGTGGATACTGAATGAAAGGTACTAAAAGAGATCTCGTTTCATCTATCAACTGCTTTTGTGATATAATGTTTATACAGCCTTGGCTATGGTAAAATGTTTGGGAAGAGTCTGGTCGAGTATGTCACTCGAAATGCTGATATATATTTTGTAGAATACACAGTTAATGTTTAAGGTGCAGCTTACTTGATGAAGTTACTTTTCGGTGCTCAGTTAGTATGGGAGGAAACCACTATATAAACCGATCAAGCTACCTGTCGAAGTCACATAACATCCATCATAGCAAATGGATAGTGTGTCCATAAGCTGGGAAGCACGGGAACCAGGATAAAGATAAATCACCAGTGGAGAAGATACAATGAAAACTTGTTGGCTGAATTCAGGATTGTGAGTATGTTTTGCCTAAAATTTTAGGATTTTACACTCTCTTCATGTTAGTAGTTTGGCCAAGTTTTTTCACTATTTTCCCGTGATTGTTTATAGAGTTAGGACTGGCCGAGATTTGGTAAGGTGCATTCGTATATTATTAAGTCTCGTCTAGTATTGTATATGTAACATGCCAAAGGGGAGCAGGGTCTTCAAAATTTGATCTTAATTAGATTGCATGAGTATTTATAATGGGACCTACCATTAGGAGTATCGGAGTCGATGCCGTCTTAGGAGGTTTTTGCTCGTTTAGAGCACTTGTCAAGCTTCGACGGGCTAAGACCAATATATATATTGTAAGTTTTCTATAAGAATGTATATGTTTGATGTGCCGGACATATAATCTCTATTTGGTAGAAATTAAAATCTAAATTTTAATTTAAGTCAAAATCAACAATTAGTTTGAACCACATGTTTAATAGATCAGGACGTTTTAACCACATATTTCATTAACTTTTATCAAAATTTAATAAAAATCTGATTTTAATTCTTATCAAGGCATAATATATTTTGGTGTTTAAATTTTATTTTAATTTCTGAGCAATGGCAGAAAATTATTGCAGGAGACCTTTTGGAATTTCAAAAAAAATTCTCTTCGCTATTTTCTATGATTCTAACAGTAGATTATATTTTCGTAATTTTCTAGGATTCATAACACTAAAAAATCAAGAGATTGTTTGATATACCAGAATCTTTTAACCATAGTATGTTGTTATGATCATAAGCTCAACATGTTCGCACTGATATTATTCAAAATTTCAAGAAATTGTATCGGTCTCAATCACTATTTATCATTTTCTTAAATTAGATCATACTTAGAAGCTTTTTTCTTTGGCATGAAAAGGAACACATTTGTAAGTAAAATGTACGTTAAAATTTGTAGTTGGAAGCATTTTTCTTTGGCATGAAAAGGAACACTTTTGTAAGTAAAATATACGTTAAAAATTCCTTGTACATGCCTTAGATCGAAGTACATATTCTATATCTAAAATTAACTTTTATCAACGATGTCATGGTACGTGTTGGACAAATTAGGTTCAGTAAGACACTGGAAGGGTTCGAAAAGATCCCGTCTAAGGTACCAAAATCTCTTTTAAAAAAAAAAAAAAAA
>CAIGRL010232143.1:0-10653 GCA_903798325.1 Fraxinus xanthoxyloides
TGAGAAAAAAATGTTGATTAGAGTAGGTATTTATAGAGAAAAATAGTAAGAGAAAAAAATTTTAAAAAATGGAAATGTGACCAAACGGTCACTGAATTCTTTAGCATTTTCAGTAACCAAACGGTCACTGAAAATTCAGTGATCGTTTGGTCACTGAATTTTTTTTAAATCATTATTATTATTATTATTATTATTATTATTATTATTATTATTATTATTATTTTAGGGCAGCTTGCGCAAGCTGCTTGGCGAGCAACTAGCCATTAGGCGAGTCCGAGCGGCCAGCTGGGTTGACTCGTGCTCGGGCTCCTTTTTTTACGAGTCCGAGCGGCTCGTGGGTAGCTACAGTACGAACCGAGCGGGCGAGCCGACGAGCCGCTCAGCCTGATTGTCACCTCTACATGGAGTAAATTGTATAAGTGAGCCATAAGTGTAAAGTGCCACTAATCTTCAAGTAGTAAGACTCCAAAACTTAATTTTATGAGAAATGACTTGCATAACATCACTATCAATAAAGATATTCCTCTAATTATAAAAGTCAAATCCAAATCAGTTGACCATAAACACCAGGTTATGAGAAACCCCGCAGACTTATTTGCTCAAGTTATATAGACTTCGAAGAGGAGTATAAGATATTGATCCTTTTTATTTATTATATAATTTTTATAAGGGATAATCATGAGTTTAGGTCTAATGAATAAGGTCAATTCATATTAAAAGTTACTCTACTAACACGTGGCTATCATCCCAAATCCCACACACACGGTAGAGTCCACTAACAAGATCACAGTGTGTGCAGTGCAGATAGTATATGAAGAGACATATACTAAGTACTCCATAAATAACCTAAGCCAACATTAGAAATTATGTTACAGCTCATCAAATAAACCCGTACTTGATCACAACCAACATCGTTAAGTTCAATGTATGATAAGCAGAAAACAAATTCAAATTTTGGTTTTTGTTTATTTTTTAATTGAAAGCATGAATACACTCAGCACAAAAAAAAGTCAAACACACATAAATTAAAAGTAGCAGTAAAAACAACGCAGAAATGTTTAAAAAATACAAATATGATGCATGCATATATCAATGTCACATAGTGAAAAATTTGAGCATACATAAACAAAATCATAATCAATAATGATAAAAACACAAACAAGTGGGATGCATGCAAGAATGAATAAACTTAATGAACTATACATGCATGCTCCTATGAATCGAATCACGGCGAAATATGGATGCTCTTACCTTTAAGAGCATGATCACTTTCACGTCCTTTCAGATCACTCTTTTTATCCCAAACATTCTTAGAAGTAGAAATGATTTTAGTTAACCGAGTCATCATCTCAGTTAAGTGACTAACTTGATTGGCGAGAACGTTAACCTTGCTAGAGAAATCTTGACTTTTACTTCTAGTCATAAATTTACGACACCTAAGTCTTGTGAGCCCCAGAGAGCCATACTGATGGCAAGTGGGAATAAACATAGGTTCAAACCTACTCAGAGGTTGTTGTCGATATGTAGGACGATTGACCTTATGTTATTTAGTAGGTCTCGATCCTAAGGCATACTTGACCTTTGATTCAGGATAACCAATATTCCAAGCTTTTTTAGTGGCCAGAACAAATGTGATCTTAGATATACTAGCAGTAGTATTACTATTATTAACGTAACCCAGACCATGCCTATTTCTAGCAGGCTTGTTCATCCCCAATAGATTATCAAGTTTCTGTGAACCACCCATGAATGATTGGAGTTGAGTGTTAGATTTTTCAAGATTTCTTGTTAAGGATTTAACTTTTGCTTCCAAGTTCTCATTAACAAACTTCAACTCAAATTTTTGGTAGAATCCTGAAAGTCACCTAAGAGTTTTTATTTCTCTCTTTCAAGCTTATTAACTTTTTTTAGAATAGTTTTATTAACCTTTTTTTTTACCTTAAGACTCTTAAACAATTCACGATAAGATTCATGAATATCAGGTTCATCCTCCAACTCTTCCTTGGTTTTTTCACTCCATTCATCACTTTCAACCTTATCAATCCCCTTATCAGACTCTATCGTAGCAATAGAAGTGAAGCCTTATAATTTGGTTCATCTTCACCACCAGATGTATCACTATGAGCACTCGAATCTGATTCATCATCACTTAAGGTCACTGCTAACGTCTTACATTGTTCTTTACTGGAACTCTTCTTCAAATTAGGACATTCATTCCTATAGTGACTGTAACTTTGGCACTCCTCACATCGAACAAATTGATTTTTCTTAACGAGAGTCCTGAAGTTGTTTTCCTTACGTCTATCTTTCGAGAATTTATCCAGGACTTCATTTTTTCGCTTTTGTGACTTTCTTTTATTCCTCATCACCTTCTGAATTTTTTTTAACAAAATAAGCTATTTTGTCATCCCTAAGCATCTCGGCATCAGTAGACTCACTCTCTTCTTCTCTAATACTGTTCATGGCTACAAATTTAACCTTTTTAGGTTGAGAGATAGTGAGTTCATAAGTTTGAAGGGATCTTACGAGTTCTTCAATTTTAACCTTGTCTAAATCCTTACCTTCTTCTATCGTAGTAGGGATCTAAATCCTTACCTTCTTCTAACTTTAGGTCTAAATTTTTCAAGTAGGGATCTAAGAACTTTTTTCACAATTTTGGACTCGGGGATCTTTTCACCTAGGTCAAAGCTCGAATTAACTATGTCATTCAGCTTTGCATAGAATTCATCAAACGATTAATCGTCCTTTTTTCTAATCTTTTCAAACATAGATGTTAACATCTACAATTTAGAATTTCTAACCGTTTTAGTTCTCTCGTGTGCAGTTTCTAAGATATCCCAAACTTCTTTAGCAGTCTCACACGTCGAAACTCTCCTAAATTCTTCTGAAGACACAACCATGAACATGATGTGAAGGCCCTTACTGTTCCAGTTACACTAATCTAAGTTCGTTTTAGTCCAAAATGAAATATAAGTAGGCGTGACTATACTAGCAACAGTAGTTGAAAAGTCCACCCGATTTGAATGTTCATCCAAATACGTTCATCCAAATCTTTAAGGAAAGCTCTCATTCGAATTTTCCAATAAGTATAATTGCTTCCGTCAAAGAATGTAGGCTCAGACAAAGACTAACTTATCTAGAAATTAATAAAGGTCATGAATAGAATAAAGTCTATGATACCAATTGAAAATTACGTAGTTCGACCCTAACAATACCTAGAGGGGGGTGAATATGTATTAATGCGGAATTAAAATAACTTATGAATAAATAGCAACAAATCACTAATTTAATTATTATTCTAGATGGTTAAACATGCAAATCAATTTTTCTTATGTTTAAATACCTAGATAAAGTAAGCAATAAAGAGATACGAGAATGATCACGGAGAACCCAACTAGGTAAAAACTTCGTGCACTTTACCAGTCAACAATCCACTATAAACGATAAACTTACAGTCTACCAGACCAAACGATGACACATATTATCTGATCTCTTACAACTCTCCTAGATTATGTGCTCCTGCACCAATTCTCAACTGCAATTTCCAAACCTCTCTTGGATTTTGCTATCTTGCAACAACTCCTAACTTTGTGAAATTGTCTATCTCCTGCGGATGCACGAAGAACACCGCGTTCATCACTAACTAGAACTCCAGTCATCTTCCTTTGATATTCAGCAACTCTGACAGATGTGAAAGAAGCATAAGCTTGGTATTTGGATTATGTATCTGATGTTTTTCTCACCAAAAGCCAATTATAGGACGAAGGTTGAAACCAACTATATGAAGAAAATCTCACAGCATATGTTTCTCTCAATGTTCAACCTTGTAAAATAAGTTCTATGGCTTTAGGATATATATAGGTAGGTTAAGGAATGAATGGGCCATGCAAAAAACCTTTAAAAAATGAATTAAAATTTTTTCGGACAACACTGTTGCTCGAGCGAAGGCTCAGCAACATTCGAACAACAGGCCGTCGCTCGAATGAAGGAGATGTGATAGTCTAGCAATAATGTTTTTGTTTTCTAAGCTTGCATCAAATCTTAACGACAGTCCAGTGGAAATTCGCGCAGTTTGTTTCATTTTTTTCCTATTCTTGAACCCCTAGACCTAAAATATATACTTTCGACAAATTGCACATTATTCCTTGACTTTTTACAAAATTTAAAACTTTAGTCCTTTTAATTTACAAAATTTCCAATTATAGATAAAAACCTAACACAGTGTATTGGCTAATTTGTTCCAAACTATATTATTGTATCACGTGTTAGTATATGCTTTATATTGTGTTACATTAGCAATTATATAAATTTTTAAGCCTTGTCCCATGAGACACGTCATGTGGTATACAATTAAGAAAATAGCAATAAGCCCCTTAAAGCTTGTACTCCTTGTCACTTCGCCTTCCAAACCTAGCCAAGGTTATTGGACACGAAGGTCGAAGTGTTTGAGCATCTCAGTAGAAGTGACATGTACGGTTGAACCTCCATGTTTGAAGCAAGGTCCTCCAATTGGTTGCAGCGCACTTTCAAAGGGATATGCTCTCGCCTCACAAGGCATCTTTTTATGAAATCGCTTTGTCCCAAAGATCTTTGTATGAGATTTTTCGTACATTTGATTGATTTGAGAACTATATGGCAAATGTCTTTCAGTCAACTTTTCAGGTGGTAGCTTAGGACATAAGGTGGCCATTTTTCAATTCATTTATGGTTGTCTTTAACCTAGGATAGCTTGATGTGATGCCTATGAGGTCTGGATGAAGGTCAGCTATCACACATCCAAAAGTATCCACTTCTTCCATTCCACCATAAAAACTCACACTTTGTGTTATCTAAAGTTAATGCATTTACAACTTCTAATATCACTTAGAAATATCTCTTCAACCAAAATCCGCATACGTTTAGCTCTCGTTCGTTGTCTATCCTACACCCAAACATTTTCTCTCAATCGTTGACTGGCTAGAGTATCAAAGTATTTGCAGCCTCCTTCCCCATAGTGAAAGAAGGCCATGTTAACTAATGCTTAAGTATGTAGGAACTTGAAACATGGACATGAGTGGAGCCGAGATATATTGACCATGTGTTTATGTTGATTTTCGTGGCCAACAAATTGGTATCGATCTAAGAGAGACCACACTTTAACCACGAGCATATCCCATGCGTAAAAGACAACCGAAAAACGAATACACTTACCACTTTGAAAATACTATAACTTGAATAAAGAACAACCGGGAGTTCTGAAGAAAAACTCAAGGTGTTCCTTATTTTTAGCCTTTTGGATCCTCAAATTTACAAAAGGAAAAGTACTTGAAGCTTTCCTTGAAGCTATGACAAACTTTGAAGAAAATCAACTCAAGAAAGCCTCCTTTTGAAGAAAATAGGTGTCTTAACAAAATGAGTGCCAATAAGAGAAGTGCTTACCCGCGAAGAGCAGTGTTGGATATCTCTAAATAAGAGGTCCCTTCGATTCCAACCAACCACTATTGAACTCATCATCGAAGAGGTGGGTTTGTCATCACACACCTTACTATAGAGTGGCAACCAATACTTCTAGCTTGAGGAACATCATGGAGTAAAACTCCATAATACAACTTTTCCTTCAATAAATGCAAGTCCAACCAGGCATAAGATGTCCTACTATGGATTCTTCCAAAGTTAGTGGGGCAACCAAGGAGGAAAAAGTGCGAAGTGATGGCCCCAAAACAAAAAGGGAAAGAGATACATCAGCCAAACTGTCAATCATTGCTCCATTATAGAGTAGACAATGAGGGATCGTTTAGGTCTAATGAGTTGAATGACGAATATGATAACCTCCTTTCTCCGAGGATATTGAGTATTCGTATATATTTCCTAGCTTCATACAATCTAAGTATAAAGGAAGACGTGACCCAGAAGATCACCTCAACACCTACAAGACCTAGATGGGCTTAAGAGGAGCCTCTCCAGCATTGAATTGCAAAGCTTTACACAATTGTCATTGAAAGAGATAATATGTGGTATAACAAGCTTCGCACCAGAAGCATTAGGAAATGTCTAAATCTAAAGACTAGGTTTCTTACTTTGTTCATGTCCTCAAGACCAAGACCGGTTTCGATTCTAACGCCTCCACGACATGAAATAAGTAATCGATGTCTTTAAAAGTTATTTAACTCGCTTCATTGATGAGTTGATCTACTTTGGGGATGGTTTCGATGTGGATGCTCATTCTGCCCTCGAAAATGAGTGCTCAACATGAACAACCCATTCTACAAAGATGTTCGCAACAAAAATCCAACCATTTTCAATAAGGTGATAAAAGTAATCAAATATGAGATCATCACTAAAGAGAAAGTCGATCACAGAAATTGAGGTAATGTACCACATAGGCATAGGGATAGATGCCAACCTTCAACCTGGAAAACTAGCAATGACACTATTAACGACAATAACATACCAATCCCACATCGGTTCAAGCGCAAGTTGTTCGGCATCAAATGTCTTGCTACCTTCTATATATGAAGCGTAGGTCCTAGAGACTACAAGCATTAAAGGGTTGACTCGTAATAGCCAGCCTACTATGAGGCTAGGGACAACGAGATCCGACATCCACCTAAAGACCAAAGACCTTTCTATAGGTTCTATCTATAAAAGCCTTTCTATTGCGTTCCCCAAGATTCAAACACATGACCTCCCCTTCAAAATGTAAGTGATAATTTTACAATTGAAACAACTCTCTTAACAAATGATATAATCAACTTAAGTATTAGAGAGTTAGGTTAACACTTCAATAGATAGCAAATAATAAAGTTCAAGTATTTATGATGTAAACTTTGATGAATAATGGATAAAGAATATATGAGATTGATAAAATTTCTTTGTAAAATAGAATTCTTTGTAATAAATGAAATATGATGTAAAATCAAGAAAGCTCAATGATTTTCAATAAATATGTTCTCTTAATTGCTCTTGTAAGTTGTTTAAACTGAATGCAAAAGAGATTGTTATTTATAGATCAAAAGATTGAAAATCAGGAAGTTTCGGTTGATCAATTTCGATCGACCGAAGTGTGAATGTAGCCGTTGTAAAACTCAAACTGTTGGAGTTTCGGATGATACTTTGGTCGAGCAGATCGGTCGACTGGTTTATACTTCGGTCGACCGAACTATATAGATTTTCAAATCTAATTTTCTATATCAAAATGTTCATTTTTCCAAAATCATTTTTAAATCAAAATGATTTTTATGCAATTGATGAATTATGAAAAATAGTTTGAGTTTTATGCACTTGCTAAAAATTGATGAGTTAATACCTTTACATATAAATTGATGTTTCGATAAACAACTTCTAAACTATAATCTTCAAAGTTCTTGTTCTCTTCGAGTTTTTTATGATTGTTTGTTCTTCAACGGGTGACGATTTGAGCCTTTGAATGCTTAAGAAGATTTATTCATGAAAAGCTTAAGAAACAAGACTTGTTAGAAACATAAGTGTGTTGTTCGTTATAATCAAAACAAGTGGAACTATATTAAATCATAGGTTAACAATTTCCCCCTTTTTTATTATGACAAATAATATGTGATTTTGAGTGATTTGTAGAAATATACAAGATATTCCCCCTATCTTTTACAAATTAATGGGAACTGAGTTTGTGTTTATATCATTTTCCATAGCATAATATTTAAAGGCATGCATTTCCACAATTCATTTGAAATAAATCACATTAGAAGTCATCATAATTCATAGAAATAATGGAAGTCACAATTCATTAAAATAAATCACATTTCCTTTTAGAAGTCATCATAATTCATAGAGATAAATCACATTTCCTTTTCCCCCTTTGTCATCATCAAAAAGAATGGGCACTATGAAGTTAAAGGAAACTTTCCCCATAATCAAGGCACATGTGCAAGGAAAGAAGAAAAACAATTGATCATAGGTCATGACATGAAATTAAATATAAGTTCAAAAACAAAAAGAGGACAAAATGGAGTACATGTGTTCAGATATTGACGGTAGTAGTAAGGAAATCAATTCGATCTTGTAGGATGTTGAATTGATATTCGGACATATGTTGGCTGGGGATAGGTGCAACTTGTGGAGTAGTAGGCCTATGTCTCGGTTGCGGTGAATCATTACCATCACCACCAACACCCATTTCCTCTTTCGACTCTTCTTCGGTAAATGGCCAAGTAGTAGTAGGTCCCCGAGGAATTGTTGAAGCCTTGAGTATGACATACCAATTACACATCACCTTTAATGATTTTCATGCATCTAAGAGTGTTAAGGTTAATGACATCGGTGTGCTTTGGTTTAAGAATAGACTCATCATCTAATGGCACATTGAAGTGTTGAAAAATTTTAGTAACAAGCATGCCATAAGGTATGCATAAGACTCTAGGAACAAGTGGACATGTCGAATGTGTTTCAAGAAAATATAGGAAAAATCTATTTGACGACAAAACAAGAAGTGAATCAAGAATAAATAAGTCAAGGTGGTGAACTTCTTCAAATGACGATATGTGCAATTGCATGATGAAGAATTTTGCATGGGATAGTAAGATGGTTTAGGTTCAAGGTCATTTTGGTGGTCAATGGTCAATGGTCGGTCGGTGACACGACAACAACAAGCTTCAAGTTCATTATAGCCCTCAAACCTAACAGGACAGTTTTGGACGTAAGCATAGTTTTCACATTCTTCTAACCCAAGAATTTCCCGAATGGTAGCCCTATCGAGGGTAATCGTTTTTCAAGTAACATGGTGTGAATAACAAGAGAGATTTTGATAAAATTCACGAATTAACCTAGGGTAGGTATTTTCGAAGATAGAGAGTACATTTTTCCACCCAATATCCTCAAAATATTCTTTTATCCTAAACAATGGAGCTTGACGATAGAATTCAAAGAAATCAATAGACTTAGAATAAGACAATCAGTGAAGTAGTCGGGTAAGGGTGTGTCAACTTCGACATTGGACGAGCTTGCTTCTCCCTTCTTCGATTTCTTCTTTGGTGGCATAGTCGATTTGGAAGATATCAACATGAGTGAAAGAGATTTTTGGTTTTTCAAACATTTTGGTGAGAAAAATGAGTGTCGATCGTTGGAATGCAAATGTTTGAAGTTTGTAAGTGATTTGAGAGGATTTTGCAATGAGTTTTTGAAGAAAAAATTGAGATTTTTAAGTGTTGAAGCAAAAAATTAGGTTTCAGAATTTTTGATAAAAATGCAGGAAAAAAACCTTGAAATTTGTTATGAATATTTGATGAGTGTTATTGATTTGTTGAAATTTTAAGGTTATTTGAATGAAAATGATGAGATTTGCGTGATTTGAAGAGAGGATAATGAGAGAAAATCGCGAAATTAGGGTTCAAGTGAGAATTTAGAGATATAATCTGAGTTTTAAAGGAGCTGAGCCGCGACAATGTCGGTCGACCAAACTAATTTTAGTCTATCAAAACTCTGTAGAATTTTTAAAGAGGGAGCTGCAGTATGTTTCGGTTGATTGATGGTCGATCCAAATATAAGTTTCGATCATACAGCTAGTCGACTGAAACACAACATACTGGATTTTATATAGGCTTACCAGTTTTGTGCTATCTTACTAGGTTTTGCAAAAGCTTACCGGTTGATCATATGGTCAATCAAATCATTGTTTCGGTCGATCAATGGGTCGACTAAACTACTGTAAAGTGGGAATCCACAAGTAATTTCAATTTAATCATCTATATAGAAAAATTTTAACCACAAATTTTAGACTCATCAATAATACCCAATCCTCTTCTAATATATGAAAATCTATCAAGAGCTAGAGGCTTAGTAAGAATGTCGACCAATTGTTTATCGGCACTAACAAACTCTAAATAGATATCACCTTTTTGCACATGATCTCCAAGAAAATGATGTCGAATTTCAATATGTTTGGTGCGAGAGTGCAAGATGGGATTTTTAGAAAAATTTATAGCACTTGTCTTATCACACATAATATGAGTATTTTCAAAAGTTAAATGATAATCACTAAGGGTTTGTTTCATCCAAAGAACTTGAGCATAACAACTAGCAGCCGAGATATATTCGGCTTCGACGGTCGATAGTGCAATGGAATTTTGTTCCTTGCTTAACCATGATACAAGGGCAAAGCCTAGAAAGTGACAAGTTCCACTTGTGCTTTTTTGATCAATTGTACAACACATCCAATCGGCATCCGAATAGCTAATAAGGTTAATGCGCCTGCCCTTAGGATATCAAAGTCCTAAAGTTCTAGTACAACATAGATATCTAAAAATTTGTTTTAAGGCACTTAGATGTGATTCTTTAGGATTGGATTGAAATTTAGCACATAAACAAACACTTAACATGATATATGGTCCACTAGCGATTAAATTGAGAAGAGATCCGATCATACATTGATATTTTGTTATGTTAATTGAGGTGCCGTATTCATCTTTATCCAATTTGATTGATGAACTCATTGGAGTATTCATCGGTTTCAAGTTTTCGAAAGCGAGTTTCTTGAGCATGTCCATGATGTACTTTGTTTGACTAATGAAGATGCTTTCATTAGTTTGTTTGATTTGAAGTCCAAGGAAGAACTTTAGTTCTCCCATCATACTCATTTCATATTCTTTACTCATACACTTTGAAAACTCTTCACAAAAGCAAATATTAGTTGCACCAAAAATA
>CAIGRL010232179.1:0-15581 GCA_903798325.1 Fraxinus xanthoxyloides
TCTACCATGCGATCGCATGGTACAAATATGGAGGATTTTTTTATTTTTTATTTTCCCTTCTCAATTTCATCTATCTTTTGGGAAGCAATTTGACAATTAAAATTGGAAATTCGACATTCTTCATAACGTAGAGATTCAAGAGAAGAAGGCTAGGAAGAGTATCAAGCATAAAATATCAAGAGATTGGAGATTTAAAGCTGAAATTGGAGAACAAAAGCAAGAGAGAATCCATAATCAATTGAAGACTCATTTGAAGGAATTCAAAGGAGTCTAATTTGTGTTGGATGATGACGTAAAGCTTTGATGTACCGTTTTAATTCAAATATTATTTTTTAGGTATGATTTTTGTGGATTGATTGTTATTGTTAACAAGATTAATTGAAGAAGATTACAAAAATTGATTGAAGACGATTCCGAAGATTACGAGGATATTTTTGAATATATATAATTGTATCATATATAGAATTACCACTTGGATAAAATGTAACTATAAAATGGCAGGTACGTTTAATGGAAAAGGCATTCAGCCAAATTGTTTACAGTTATCATATGCTTATGGTTTATTTAAATGCTTGATCGCCATTTAAAAAATAAGTGGCTTATTTTGTTTACGGGAGGTTCGAAATAGTTTAGCACATTGTGATAATCAACATAAGGTTCAAGAAACGTTAAAAAGTATTGTTTATGATTGATTAAATCTTAATTAGGTAATCTTGTAAATTGATATCGTATCACAATAAACCAACAAATCAACTCTTTTGGTTGATAGATATCTAGTATTCAAAGTTTATTCTCAGCCAAGCTTCAGAATTCTATAATTATTTGTATTAGTCATATTAGAAAACAACTTATCAAATGCATGGCCACCTACTGAAAAAACTAGATTTGCTAGTACCATGTGCATGGAACTACCGAACAATTTAAAATCAATTTTTTCACGTTAGTCGCTGCAACTGAATTAGCAGACTGGTCATTCACTACCAGAATGGGTGAAGAAACTGAAGAGTCTAGAACCGATGCGGAAATTGACAATGAAAGAGAACTTACCTAATAAGTGACTCGCGCAATAATCTGTCCATATGAAACTCATATGTCAAGTCAAGATCTTTCAGTGTGGTGCTCTCATCAATCTCGTCTTTCTTTGTATATCTCCCTTGAGATGAACCCTTCAAATCATAACGATGATGAATGCGTAATTCTGTGCAAAATATATTTCCCATGACTACAAAGCGAACCTGTAAATAAAGTTGAATCACATAATCTAATCCTACATAAAAGTATTGTTCCTTATAAATCAAAGTATCACTAAACAAAGAGGATAAAACTAGTCACTAAACAAAGAGGATAAAACTAGCATACATCCTAAAGGAAAGTAATAGTTGTAGCCAGAACGAATCTTGAAATTCATGACCGAGGAACAACCTTTTTCCCATGTTTTAGTGCTATCCTGTGCACCCCAAAGAATTTAGTTATAAGAGTATTCTCGTGCTCTCGTACATGTTCATAGTAGCGTGGCAGCATCTTGATTAAAGCCTACACAACATTAAGAATAAATCATTTCACAGGAATGTGCCAAGCAATAGAAGAGTAATTAATAACATTTCCAAGTCAATTTGTGATAAATAAGACAAGTGCACTGTGCACATCCTAAATAGCAACCCAATGTAATGCATACCATATATAGAAAAAAAAATGCAAGGTGTTGCCATAAAAAAATCCTCATGCAGTCTTCAAGGCAACTATTTATCCCCATAACCCTGTTCAAACTGCAATGCAGTCCCTCGTCCGACTGCTCAGCACTAAGAAAGAGGGGAAGGTGGTGGAACACTCCGGTGCTTAAGTTAGAATGTATTTATTGTTGGACAGAAAGCAAATGGACAGAGTTCGATTAAGTTTTCATATTTTCCCTACCTGTGAATCATGCTCAGCTTAATACCTTTAGAAGATTAGAGAGTGCAGATGGGTGAGGGAGGCCATGTGATGCAGGAGCGTATAACTTGTTAAAGAAGAATCGAAGATTAAGGAAAGAGGGTCAAAGAAGAGAACAAGGGAAGGTAAAGTAAATCAATTTTTACTCGTATAATCAGGTTGTGAATTACAATGATTAAGCCCTCTATTTATCGAGCAAATATATTAAGAAGCTAAAAGGAAACAAATTTCTAATAAACTATAATTGTATCAAAATATCAAAACTAATCTTATCTAATGTAATTAAATATATTTTAAATCAAACTCTAATTTAGAATCCTATTAATATTATCTCTCTCTTTTTCTCTATCTCGTTCTCCATCACCATGCCTCTGAAGTGGCAGCAGTTGCCATACCCTGAATGCATGTGAAGCCCGCCACATCCCGTAGGAGATAAGGCTGCTACATCAGCCTAATTTCCGAAATAACCATATGTAGGAGATAAGGCTTAAGAGGAGTTCAGCCTAATGATTGTTGTCCGTCTGAAGCCAAGGAATTACACGTAGACTGAGGAAGCGCCTGTGGGAATTATAGCTGGGCTGAGTTGTAGGCTTTTGAGCTTGAGTGGTTGAAGTGTACATCAATTACTGCTAGGTCATCTCGAGTGGATCCCCTCTTGTTCCACGTACGTGAAAGACAGACAGACAGACAGACAGACCAGGTATTATTATTACACAAGACATTCAGAGAACACAAATATAAGTGTACATAAAATCCAACATTATCGCATTAATTCACTAAACTTAGTTGACGGTCGAATGCATTTCACTCATATTTCACTACTCTGGCAACACCATATTCTTAAGCCAATGGCATGCCGTTACTTCCATAAAAATCTTATAAGCTCGGAATTCATTGTTGAGTAGGTAGGGGTCCTGCAATGTCATGTAATCCAAGTAGCCTTTCTCCATTTCGTTAAATTCACCTTAATCTTATGCATTACACCACCGTGAGTCCTCATTTCCTATTGAAACTAAACCAGAAACCTAAAATCTCAGTTACAACATAATTCCTAATTTAATTTCAATATCATCATTGTTCATATTATGACTGAAGGACATAATATCTATTCCCTATTAATTCCACTTAACAATTTATCCGTTAAGAACATAGTTCAGAGAACTCATTTTAGAAATGTTTTGTCACATAAATTCATCCATTACTGTAGAAAAATACTAAGAATAAATTACTAGGTATGATAATCATAAGATATTATAATAAATGCATGGAATAGACAAACCTTCAGCTCAAACTTTTTCAATGTCTTAATCACAAATTTATCATCGTGGGAAAGATAGAAAAGGCTTCCACTTTTCCCTGGAGAAGATAGCTCTCTTAGTCCATCATCGCCACAGATGGACATCATATAGTCCGCAGCATTCAACTTGAACATCTCTCTCAAATTCCTGAAAGTGAGATCCAACACACTCGTTCCGGTCATTAGAAGATATAATCATGTAAAAACAATATACAACGAATTATAAAGGAATTTCACAGGTTATCGTGCAGGTGCTTTGATAAAATACAACTCAGATAAATCCAAAGAATACTTGGAGTAAACAAAAAGAATGAGGAAATTTATGTTCGTGGGTCAGAGAGAAGACCGGTGGAAAATGAGAACAAGTCCATTTTTTATTCTATTCTTCCTCCATGTCCTTTTAATAATATGAATCTATGATTATTTCTTAGTTTAAATTTTGCGAGGGAGTGACTGAATGTAGAGATGCAGTATAAGCACATTAAACACTGCCCACTGTTTTATAGATGATTAGAGGAAACTGCAAGCTGAAGGAATGGAAAGAAATGCGTAGTAAATTAGAATTCCCTTCATTGTTAATTGCAAGTGCAAATTTAATGAATTCATGTCAGTTATCTCAACCTAAAACAAAAACTTAGTCAGGTTACAGAAATTAAGGGATGAATGAGTAGATGTTGGCCGCTCCATAGGTTTCATACAATGACCAGCACGCGTCTCATGCATTTCTTATCTATACTTCAAACAGCAACTAGATGCTGCCAGTATGCCTTAAATGCTTTTCAATAAATAAAAGGTCGCTTAATTATCAAAACCTACATCCACTAGGAATTAGAAATTGCATATACTGCAGTCAAAGAAGCATCAACCCTCTTGTGGTAACAATACATTATTACTTGTTCCATTTATTTAAAAATAAACAAGAACATAAATCCAAATTAGTGGTTGTAACTAGAAGGTGTGAGAAGAATCCTTAACAACATATACAATTGGAATAGTCATCAGATTGCTAGGCACGGATATCTGCAGAACGAAACTCCCTATACATGAAAGGCAACTAAATTCCTTCTCAGATAACTGAAAGAAGAATTAACTTGTAATATCAAACTCACAGGAACGATAATTATATATTAGAAATGAAGGAGGCAGTTACTTAAAACCCCGCTTAAGAATTAATTTGTTTTTACAGTTATATCCACGTAAATTAAAAGATCCCAGTAAGAGTCTCAGTAACCCAAAACCACAAGAAAGAAAAAAAAAAACCACCAAAAATTTCTTGTACATAGCAGAAGAAGAGTAATGTAGACTCGATATAAAAGGAATGCCAAAACTTTAAAACACCATGAACCAAAAATGATGTGAAAAGATAGTTACCTGAAGACCATAGGACAGTAGTCCTTCCAGAAAAAGTCAACTGAATTGTGCAGAGGAGTCAACTGGGAACCTTTACTTGGAAAATACATTCTTATTCTGGCGTGCTCTCCAAAATCAGATGATCTCACTTCGCGCATAGGAACGGGTGTCATCTTGCCTACAGTGTACCTGTGAACTTCAGATGAGATGTTTAAGCAAGATGTTCCACCGCCATAACATCAAATTGAAAAATATAGTAAAGCAAGAGAACCTCTCTTGTCTACCTGATACCAAGCTGCAAGCTAAGCATTAGATAATAGCTCCTGTGAGCTTTCAAAAAGTTCACACATGAACTCCTTTGGACCTCTTTTGCAAATTTGAGATGTTGCTTGTTTTTATGGGATTGTTTGGATATATTTCGAGTTCTTTCCTTAATAAGGACTCCTTGCATATATTCCCTCTCATAAGCCACAGCACTGTTATCTTGCAACTCACTTTGACCATCTCGCAAGCTGCGAGATAAGGATGATGTAATTTTTCTAGTAGAATCATTAGAGCCCCAATCAGCAACCAGGGATATAGATTTATGTGACAAGCGTCCTGAACCTCTTAGAAAACTATGTGAAATTTTATCAGAAAGACTACGCTTCACACTAGGTATTACAGAGTCCTCCGAATCTAATGACAAACTATATGATAGCATCTTTGTCTTCTGGTCTTCCTGTCCCTCAAGATTATGCTCACTTAGATGCTTACTTCCAGCAGGGTAGAATATTCCACGTCCATCCTTCAGCCCTTTGGTCCATGTCCCAAAATAATAGCTTCCATCAGCGAATCTATAGAAGCCTGAACCATGTCTTAACCCATTCAACCAGAAGCCATCAAAAAGATCGCCATTGGACCATCTCATAACCCCTCTACCAGACATTTTCCCTTTCTTCCAATTTCCAATATATGAGCATCCATTGCTCCATGCATACGTACCACTGCCTTCACGTACTCCTTCTCTCCAACAACCGTCATAAATGTCTGCGTTCTGATATTGCTTCCTTCCAATGCCATGCTGAGAATTCATATTCCAAGAACCTCTGTATATGGACCCATCAGAAGCAGAAAAAGTTCCAAAACCATGGAGGTAACTCCCAGCAATATCACCCTCATATGTAGCCTGCGACAACCAAACTATCTTGCCTTTCCCTGTCATTTTCCCTTCTTCCCAGTCACCATCATAAATTGTTCCATCTGACCAAGTATATTTACCGTTTCCCTGTGGAAGCATCCCCTTGAAATTACCAAGATATATATCTCCATTTGAGAAGACCTTCTCACAACTCCTATTAGATGAAAGTTACAATTTAATTATCCATTTTCCCATGTGCAAGTGAAAACAACAAATCTAGAGTTTCGTTACTAGAACCTCTTTAGTCTTAAATGGTTTGCAGTTGTGTACCTTTCATCAGTCTCCATGAGAAATGATTATTATAACCTAAATGTCTGCACAACATACAAGAAAAACTTCTCAGGCACCTTGTGTTATGTTAATCTATCAATGGTAGTATCTTACGATGATATGTCTTCTTCCACTTCTACAATCTGATCTATTCAAAACCTCTATTAGAACAGGAAAATAAACTTCCTTTATATGGTAAAGACTTAAACATCAATGGTGTCTATGCAACAAAAGATCATTTAGCTATCATTTTATTTATCTTTTAATTTTAATTTTTCTCTCTTGCCTTATCAATTTAGAATGAGCATTTCGGTAAGATTGTCTATAAATAGTTAAGAACTTATATCAGCTAACTAATTGGTCAAAAATCTAATGAGCTCTAATTAAAGAAGGAAAGATTACCGTGTTCATTCTGCTTCTTTAGGTACAACCCAGAATTAACTCTAGATTCCAAAAAAGCCCTGTCAACAATAACAAAAAAGATATAACGTTATAAAGTAAATATTGTGATATTCTGCAATAGCAATACTAATTACTTAATCTAACAGAAAAAGGCAAAAATTTGGAACTTCTGCAATCTCATTGATCACGTGCGGTAATAAGAATTATAAAGTTGAATAATAAACAACTCTGAATATTTAAGTTCCACATAAATCAAATTGGAATTCAGACAGCTTAAGTGATGTGGAGCTGATAAATTGACCAACATGGTACAAAATTTAGATCAAACCAAAGTTTCAATTACATTGAATATCAATGCATTTAATACCCTAATAAATCAGATATTATATTTTCATATAGTATTGCATTTTTTTAAACTAAAACATCTGTTCGCTAAACAAAACACTTTTGTGTTCTCAGCTATAGCCTAAAGATACAAGTACAGATGATGTGTATATTCTCCGATCACTGTAGCATTAAACAACAATTATATTTATCAGATTCAAGTTCATCAATCGATCTTACTTGTGAGTGGTACGACTGAAAATTTAAAAGCTATAATAATGCGAGTAATTGAGCAGCAATTAAATCAATTACCACCATAAATTTTCGTATTCATAGTTTATTTTGACGTAATTATTACAATCAAAATCTGAAAATTAAGTATTAAGACGCTGACCTGCGAAACTGTTCCAACAATTTTGAGTCGACAGCAAGGAATACCCTAGAAATTCTCAGCAAACAGTTCAAAACAAATACAATCTGAAAATTTCCACATCAAAATTTCGATATCAACTTTTTTTTTGGGGGGGCTCTGGGATAAATATTGCAATACCGTTAAAACTGTGCTTAATGAAATTCTACTTTATACAGTAAGATAGCGAGGGAGGACATTAATAGCAATTCAAAGGTGGACACGTGGCTGGCAACAAGCTGTGAGGCGATGAACTTTCGTTTATGATCGTTTGGGATCAATTAATTTAAATCGTTCACTTGGTGGCGCATAGAAAGTAACATGTGCTGAGTTGTAGGTGATTCTGTCTGCTGTCGACCTCCTTGCCACGTAAAGCATATGGTGAGTGTTTATATAAAACAGAAAAATAAAAAATTGTTCTGATTAAAAAATGAAAGAAAAGGACGAGGTGTGTTCCACACTGAAATATTTTAATATTGGTCCTCCAAACGCCTCTTTCGTCCCTATATAAAGGTGAAATGTTTCGAGTGAACTAAGAAAGATAGATAATGGTAATCTCGCATTAAAATAAAATATTTTAAAGATGCATTATTTTTGGTTAAACTTTCAAGCCTTGAGATGAATATTATTGACCTTGAAATTTAACGATGTCAATGATCAACAGATCGTAACTCCACTTCTTGATTCTTTTTTGAGTGTCATTGTCCTCAACTCAAGGGTTTGACATGAAAATAGGCATTAGGCTAAGAATCGATGTTTCAATAACCATCTAGTCTGCTTGAGGAGTGAAACGCTGGATTATATATAAACATTCAAGTGTTTTTGCACCAGAACTTTAGGTTGTGCATGACGGTCAATTGAGAATCAAATTCTCAAGTAATCATCTAATCTACTCGCCAAGAATCAAGGCATCAAATATGACGGAAATGATCCGACTATTCTCACATTAAAACTTTAGGTTAAGAACCACAGTGTCAAAAAAAAAGTGGTGACCATTTAGAAAAATATAGATTGGGAGCTATTTTATGCAAACTTCCCAAAAATCAATGGGAGAGGGGAATCACAGCCCAGCTCAAATGACTTGGAATCTTTTGTATTTTTTGTGTTGTCGGTCGTAATTTACGTGCAATATATAGAACCTCGTGGAGTAGGTGGAAAAAATGTAAATCCTAAAATGTAAAAATCGTGAATTAATTAATTCTTATTCCTACTCTTTGTTATTCCCATGCTTCCCAAGTAAGAATTTCGGGTTCCTAGGAATATTGATTGTTACGCCCATGTTTACGAACCATACAACATGATAGTCAATTAATCAAAAAGTCATGTAAGGTCTACACTCCGTTTCGCATCATCTCTTTGACAGGTGTCCTCCGAAACAATTTGGTCATACTTTTGAACGACTCGTTCAGAGTTTTTTATTCGAGACAAAGCCTCACATCTATGATGAAGCATATTTCTCAAGGCAATGGACATCTGCTACAATTGGCCTCTACCACAAGTCTCTCGGCCAAATTGCACACAATACACTTATTGATTGATGTGATAACTTTTCAATGGCGATATTCAGTCAGATCACAACTTCTCTGCTTATATTTAGGCTACGAAGACCACAAACCTATGATGGTTATAAATTGACATAATCGTACTTTAACAAATGAGCATTTCAATAAGATCATGTGTCAAGCACCTAGAAGAATCTCTTTTACCTATAAATACTTGGTCCTCAATCCTTCAATGATAATCTTAATTTTAAGCTTGTAATTTCAATTTGGGTAATTCTCTCTTCAACTCAATACCTATATTTTCATCTATTGCTCTATTCATAACATAAACATTTTTCATGTAACTTGAGCATATCATTGCGCTCAACAATCACTCAATACCAAAATCACGTCTTATATAGTATAACATAGTATCCAAGTGTACATGTAATATACACGTGAACAGAAGAAGAATTGAGATATGTTAATAGTTGGATTTCAATGTCAATATTGACAATTTGCTTTTTCGAAATAATTTTCAAAATTTAAATTGACTCTAGATAAATTTATTATTTGGTATTCTTATTCTTTTAAGCGTTTGACCGGTTATTACCCAAAGGTTTTTTTTTTATATATATAAAAACGGCCAAATGGGAAAACGGATAATGAATTCGTTGGAAGAGTGAAGGAGAAAACAAATGCTGTGGTACACTCAAAGAATTTTATGATGTTGACTTTTAATTAATTTATGCAAAATACCTTAACGAGGCTTGTTGATTGAGAATAATCCTTTGGTATGCATATTCTATATTCTTCAAATGAAACGTCACACAGGATCCTGATTAGGATTCCTTGTGTACGAATCTTGCTGTTCTTTGTTAATTTTAGCATGATTGGCCCCATTAATTTAAAACCATTTGGATTTAATTAAAGTTCACACGTAACTTAAATTACATTTGAAGTTACCAAATCTAGGTCATTTTGTAGCACGATCGAGTTTATTGAATCATGCTACATGTATAATGACGGTTGACAATATTTGTTGATAATTATGATTTAGCATAATCACATTCATTCATTTCAAAAAAAATTCAAAAACTGTTTTTTAAATCAACTGTTTAGATTTTGTCACATCAAATATTGTCAATCATCATTGTACAAGTAGATTAATTCAAGTTTATTAGACTCTTTCTTTCGAATAATTTAGTGCCATATGAGAATACAGTGAACATGTGCTCAAAGCCATTTTCGTATCCCAAGTTTACTAGGGTCTTCCTACGAAATAATTTAATGTCACACATAGAATATAATGAACATGTGCTCAGTAACACAAGACTTTAAGCTCAAGGCAATTTTTGTAGCACACCCAAGTTCACAGAAAAAGAACTAATTATTAATGAGAAATGAATGAAATTACCGTATTGACATAACTACAGAAAAAGTAAAAGTAGACACTTATTATTATACCAGATAAAAACAAATAAATGGAATTGAATTGCTTGGGGCGCTATATATTTCATAGACAAATAAAATAAAATGCAGAAAATGAGATTTTTTCCGAAATTATTTCAGCTAAATAGAGAGAGATTTACTGTGTTTGACATCCATTTTGGGGAAAAAAAAAAATCTGAAATAGTGATAAGGTAATGAAAAGTTTTTGGTTTATGTGTAATATTATTTTATTTGGAGAATGTGTGGTTGAAATGAAGAAGAAAAATTGAAAATGAAAATGGGTTTCGAATATGGGCTTAGGCTATCAAAAAATGGAAAATAATTTCTTTTGTAATTCTTTGAATTTTAATGATATTGTTAGATTTGAACCCTATACTTAATGAAGTGTGCTCCCAGAATTTGTATTGAAAACGCATTTGTGAAATGTGACTTATGAGTTAAAGCGTTTTTTACTGGATTGAGACAAGTGGCTCCAACCTAACTGTTGATTGCTGATTTTGGAAGGCTCCATGACTTTTATCTCTTGAGTATCGTTTCACTTGGCATGGGCTCGGGTTGGTTTTCATTCTTCTCTTGGCGATTGGTTTTGAAGCAGAGAGAGAAATTCTCTTGTATTGCTAGGGCTTAATTCTTCGAATATTCATCTTTCGAAGTTCTAATTTGAGAACCGAGATTTGTAATACTTACCCTCTAATATGTGATATACCCAGTGAATATTTGAGAAAACGAGTGGGTTCTTTTGAGTTGTTGTTTTCAAAAGGCTCCGAGAAGTTTCTTGGTGATTCTCCGTAGATCTTCTATTGTTCTTGAGAGATAAGTGTTCCCATGTGTATTCGTTAAACGTACGTAACCTTTATTGTCATTTTGAACTATTTAGTGCAATCGAGCATAATTCTATTTATTGAATGCTCAATGGGGGATGTAGACGTTGGATGTGGTTGCCAAACTTTCAGAGCTTAGACTCAAAAGAAATTGCATATATTTATTCTTTTATTTATACACATTTTACTTTTCTGTATGATCGATTATTTCGTTTCTCGACACTAAAATTGTGTGAATCTGTCCTTACATACACGTATTTAACCACTTTTGAAAAAATACTAATTGTTTGACCATTTAAATGCAAATCAAATAACTTCTAACTCTAGCATCCCACCACCTTACAAACATCGTCGTCGTGATATAGCCCAGCACCAAGCGCGGTGCTGTGTTGCTGCAGTTCCACCTCGGCGGTGACCATAATAAATTCCTTTATTTTTTTATAACAAATTTGAAAATACTCTATGTTAAACCCAACTTTTGGAAGATAATCAGAAATTTATACCAAAATCCATAAAAAAACATGCCAAATCCCATATAATAACATGAAGGAAGATCTAAGTAACCCAAAATTCAGAATTTTTAAAACCTCAATTTCTCAAAGATTCAAAAATGGAGTGACTCTGATACCACCTGATAGAAAAGTAAAAGGGATTATCGATCCAAAACTTTTTCAACCCCTGAAATTGTGAAACCCCTTTTCATGCATATAAATCCTCCATGTTGAAATCAATGAGAATAATAAAAGCGGAAGCATATCTTGATCCGTGTGTATGATTGCTTGAACGGTTTATGATTTTCCAATTGATTCGTGATCTCCCCTCCATTGATGGGGATGCAAAGATATGAAAATCACGTTCAATTTGGAGACCATGGCCCCATGATAAATAATAATTGAATATGCAGTTATTATCTTTTGGTTCTTATAAATTGACTCCTCATTGATTTAGAATAATCGTTCTTGTCTCTATACTTTAATCCAATGACATTTAATACACAATAGTCTAAGATTAGTTTGAATGGATCACTTTAATTGACTAATTTTTAAAAAATAGCACCACATTTTAATATATGTGTGTGTGTGTGTGTGGCTCCATACATTGGGATTTTCCAACAGGCATTGCCTCTTCACTTGCTACAATGGATGCCTGGTCAAGGCTATGCTGTTGATTCATCTACGAGAGGTTTGATTCTCGAAAGTTCCCACTTGTTTGGTCGCGAACTTATCGGTTGTCGTGGAATTATTGTCCAGGCAATATATGGTGTTGAAAAATGAATCTCGCAACGCATAATGCAGGTATACATAAGACTTGCTACTACTCGGTGCATTTATACTGAAAAATGTCGTATACTTGTATGACTGATAAATGTTGGCATGTTTTCTATCAATAAATGACTTTTGCCCTGAAGATGACTTGACTTGCATCCTATATTTATTTAATATTTTTTCCTGTGCAATTGTGAATAATTGCTCATTTAAGTTGTCTTGCGTGGAGAAAGAAATTCGTATACTTGAGTCAATGATCAGCAACATCTGGGATGTTCACGGGATAGTTATGTATTCTATCTGACCATGCATTTCTTATCTTGGGATTTAAATCTGAAATGCATTCCCAAATTGCACTGTTACATTTAAATCCACTCCCAAAAGCAATTTGCCAGACCCTATTTCTCCTGTTGACCCTGCCTTTTGCCTCCAGGTAGCTTAGCTCGTACCAAACAGAGGATGATGAAGTGTTACCAAAGCGATAAAGTGTCATCCTCGAGGCTTCTCCATCTTCTTTAGTCAGCCTTAGCTTTTCCTCAATAGTGTCGATGACTGCCCTTCCTCCAGCATGTATACAGAAATGGTCAAATGCCTTCTTGAAGTTAGGTACATATATCTCCTTTTTCCTTGCTGAAGTTGAAAATTTCCTTTGAATTACTGAGAATCCATAGTGGATCTGTTCAGAGTATGGTAAAACGCATGGACCCAACTCTGTTATATTTGTTTTCAAAGCATTTCCTGCTACATGTAGAAGTTCTCTTGATAGCGAAACTCCCACGTACCCTGATTCATCATTTTCCTGGAAAACAGACTGGTAAGATTGATCATCTGATCCCATGTGTGTTCTTAACAGATGTCGAAGTTTGTATTTCGCTCTTCTTTTGTCGTGTTTTTTATTGGACAACAAGATAGCGACTCCTCCCATTCGGAATAGCGCGTTGGCTAGAAGCATGGACTTCATTTTACCATTATAACCATTTGGAGTCACTGCTTCCATGCTAAGGACCAAAGCCAATGAGTTCCGGTGGACTTTCAGGAGGTCTTTAGCTAAACTAATAGCCACGAGTCCTGCACTGCACCCCATTCCGCTGAGACTAATGCTCCTTACATTACTCCTAAATCCAAATTTGTTTATGATCCTGGCTGTAATGGATGGTGTCGGGCAGAAAATACTACAATTGGATACAAGTATGTCGATGTTTTTGGGATTTATGTTGTGTTTGCTGAAGAGATCCTTCACCACTGTGAAAAGAACGGTTTCAGTTTCTTCTCGACTTGGGCTGAGAGAATGATCCGGTGGAATTTGGTGCAGAGAAAGTGGAAAGCCGGCCTCACATCCAATGCCCATTCTTTCTGCCACTTTTTTCGAGAAATCTATCGCATCTCTCTCGTGAAGGCCACAGATTTCTATGTGTTCGATGAAATTTGAAGTTGAGACTCGCAAGTCGTCTAGTGGTTGATAACAAGAGAAATCTATAAGATAAATGCAAGTGGATCTACAAGAAAAGAAGTAAACAATCAAGAGCAAAGCAGTTGCTGCCAAGAGATGAAAATAAGCAAAAAAGAATGAATTGTCGGAGTCTTGAAACGGGACCTCCATTTCTGAACTCAAGAAGCTTTGATTCGAGTAGTTCAAGAACCAGGTTGATTTACATTATATTTTTTTTTTCTGTTATTTGGTAGATGCTCCAATTTTACAAGAAATTGAAACCTCAGTTTTTGCTCACGAATATTGCATGTTCCAACTTCATTCGCATGCTTCTTGAGTCTAAAATGTTTGTTTTTTCGTTTAGTAAACGTGCGTTTCTCACTAGGTAGGCTTATAAACATTTGAATTTTTGAGTAACTTTCCACGATTTTAAAGATCAGTTCTATGCAATATGCTTGTGGAATGGTATCGTAGCAAGCATCTTTTTTGGGGATAGCGTCCAGTGCGGATAGAACGATATATCAATTTGAAGAAATTATCCAAATAATCAAGTGCTTAGATTCTTCACGTTGAATTGTAGTTTATTATTGAAATAGAAATAATTCGTATAATCTTTATTACTTGCTTACATGTCGAATTTTTTTAATTATTTTAGTGCTTCAATTATTTATTATGTTGAAATACACGAGTTTATATTTTCTTTCACAATACTATGCAACAATTAGGAGAATGGATGATTGTTAATAAAATAAGTAATTATAGTAGGCTCCATAGTTGGAGCATTTGACTTTCAAACTAAGTTTTCAAAAGAAACTCAAATTAAAAAAAATAAAATAAAATAAAAAATAAAAAAGCACTAAGCTTTCTATACGCTCATTTTAAATCACATATTAACACAATAAAATATTTTACACGTAAATTAATTTTTTATCTATTTTAAACTACACATTCTCCGAAAAACCACTATTCAAAATATTATTTTGACCAAATAACGACCATCAAACATGGGCTAATTCTTAAAAAATGGGCACACAACTAATATGTAACGTGCTCAGTGACAAACTCTTTCAAAATTAAATAATCAAAGACTAAAATATTACAATTATGAATAAAAATAAATAAAATTAAATGACTTAAAAATTAGAAAGTAGGCTTGTAACATTCCATTCTTCTCGAAAACACCCTTGATTTCAAGGGTAGGTATGGAAAATAATTTGACACTTCTTTTTTGCTTCCAAATTGTGCAATAGTAGGTTGTCATGTCTCTCTGTTACAATCGTGCGACATTACTGATGACACTGACATAACGACAACAACAAAGTTAGGACTTGACAAAAAAGTTTGCAGTAAAAAAAAAAAAAGTTAAGAGGAAAATTTAAAATGTGCCGGGGCCCAACTCCCCTGAGTATGCCCCTGTATAGTGAAATTTTGTCTGATTGATAAAAAGAATTTTCGTGTGAGATGAACAAATTATTCGAAAAGTTAGAAGCCAAGTTGTAATTTGTATCGACAGACCTAGATGCCTGGTACACATTTGAAAGTTCAGGGGTCTTGAATCATGAACAAAGATTGTAGATTTCATTGAAAATTGTGTGGATATTGAAAATGGTGGTGCCATGTTTCTCTGATCAATAACCCTCAAACTCTAGAACAATTTTATATTTAGATCTAATATACACTATATAATTATTATAACCTACATGGTTATTTAAGCAAATCAATAGACGTAAAAAGCGAAAACTTCTTAAAATACAACTAAAAAAAATCCTGCATCATTTAACTCCTATATATATATATATATATATATATAAACGAAGCTGAGCTTGAATTATTCTTATCGAGATAATGAAATAAATAATTATTTCCACCATTTCATTATTTTGTGCCCATAGATAGAGTTATATATGTAAGTATTATGCACTAAGTCCAATCAATTTGGACATAAACACTTTATATATATATATAATCGATG
>CAIGRL010232236.1:0-17318 GCA_903798325.1 Fraxinus xanthoxyloides
AATGAACATATTCTATATGTAATGAATGTTCGTCACTTAAAAGATATTTACTCTCAAAATAATAACAATTTATGTAAAACTAATGAAAAGAATAACGATAAGATCTTTTGATTTTTTTTTTTTGACCAAATCATATATTACTACAGTCGATAAAGATTGATGAATATCTAGCATGAAGATGATATTGTTTGAATGCTATAACAAGTCAACATTAACTACTTCATCAGAATTATGATATTGAAGATATTGACGTATAAGACATGAATGACTTGATGGAAGAGATTTTTAATTGAAATAATGAGTAGCCGTTCTATTTTTCTTGTCCCATTGAATTCTTTGACAAGATTTTAACATGACAACCTTTTATTACTCCAATTTTATTATAATTATTTGTACTCTTTTTTCCCCTTCATTTGAAATTTTCATCCCACTAAATTATTGCCAAACTAAATTTTTAACGGTGACAATTACTGTACAAATAGTCATCAAAAGTTAGTGTTATAGAATTCTACAATAATTATCAATGTCTATTTAGTATTATCAATATACTTGAATAAATTTTACTTATATTCTGATTGTGACTCTCATTGAAACATTGTATACGTGGGTTGTTGTGATAGTAATATACATACAAGAGTATTTACTCTCTCTACATCTCTCTTATTCTCTTCTTTTTTCTTATCTTTCCCTATAGTTATATAACACTTGTACTATAATTATAATTAAATTTGATATAATTATATAAACACAAGGACTTGTTAGCCGTTAAAAAAGAAATAATCTATAGAAACAATCCAAAAAAGAAATACTTAACCATGGAATAAAATGCATGTATAATAACTATATATATTCAACTAAAAAATGAATGACTGTTATAAACAGAAATGAAATAAAGCAAGGGAATTAAGAGAATCAAAGGTAAATTGGGATAAGAGCTCTGCTTCATGTACAAAAATTTTGTAGAGTTACAAATTCTTCAAAATATGAATTCGTAAAGTAAAACTATCTTCTATGGATCCTAATGAGACTAAATCATCAATAATTATCCATTATTTTACAACAAAAAAAATTAAAATTTCACCTTCACCAAGGCCGCCCCATCCTGCCCTTCAATGTGAACTACAAGTGGTTCCTTACCTGTAACAACAATCTTCTGAATTAACAATTTTTTAATTTAATTTTATTTTTTTAAAATATTGTCCAGTTCAAACTAATAATGTCCACTCCTATTTATCAAACATGCCATAATTAGCAGTACAACCATAGATAATAGATTCATGTAATTAATGTAATGACAAATGAGACTTTTATATAACTATCATTAGCCTAAAAGTTCATGGTCATGATCAACAAAATAGATGAATAGGAAATGCCATACAAGAACCTTATTTACTTAGAAAATATGCCTCAAAGTTAAAGCAGTGAGCAGACTACAACAAAATAACAAAAACAGATTCAAGATTCGACAGTAATTGAAGCATAATACTTTCAGAATTTCACTTGCAGAATTATTCAAGAGGCACTGCCATTGCCATTGTTTGGTGATGGATCAACACAACGTTTCTTGGATGCGCTAGACTCTTCCGTGCCTGAGTTCATCACAACTCGCTTGATTCCTCTTCCCACAACTCCCAGATGGGTTACTGGAGAAGCCCCATTTGTGTGTCCAGTAGAAAAGGTTGGCGACTCGATAGCTCCACCAATGTTAGCATTACCCGTCTGTGAGGTGCCCGACGCAAAAGAAAGAGCATTTTTCCCAGCGCCTCTCGCCTTTGCAGACACCATTCCCAGGATATCTGAGAGGATAGACGTTGGGTTTGAGACAAGCTGGTGAAGATCTTCAAGCTGCATATGAACAAAATGACAGTCATTGCTATGTCACTCACATATAGGAATCTCATATTTTTTTGGGTCATTTAGTCCTGTTACCTTCTTTTCCAGCTCACCAGACAGATCAACCAGTGTTTTGATTTCTGTTTCTTTGTCTGCCTGAGAATCACCCGACGTATTGGAAGACAGTTGAATACTTTGGCTTGATACAGAAGCAGTTGGTGTTTCTGCTGATCCTGACAAGTTCTTTACCTCATTCATAAGTCGCTGCACACGAGACTTGCAAACTGAAATAGCCTTTCGACAATATGGAATAGCATCCTCAGGTTTAGAACCAATTTCCAAGCACAAGCATATCCTAAAATTTCTGAATTCTCCTGTTATGGAAGTCAATTGGCAACATGTAGAGCGAAGAAATCGGAGAATTATCAAAAACCTCGGAATATACCTAAAACAGACCAGCATCGAGATTCCAATGATTACCATCTTAAACAATGATAGGGCGTTAAAAATTACAAAGGATACAGTTCAGCTATAAGTCGACTGTCAGGTTCAACAAGTCGCTCCAAAATGGACAATGCTTTCAAGTAGTCACTAAGTGAGGTTTTGATATCCTCTGGAAAAAGCAGAGCATTCTTAAAATTAGAAGAGAGCCCATAAAATATCTCTAGGTAGATTGACATAATAAATCATCAAACAAAAAACACAGTACCTCTTTCCAGAGCTACCTCTGCTAAAGCTGACAATATATCCACTTTTTCCATTGTATCTCCTGAGTGCTTTTCAACAATTGCCCTAGAAATATCTAGCATCTTCCATGCTAAATCCAAGTCAGATTCATCCTCATTTCCATCAGCAAGGTCCTCATCATCACTTTCTTCTTCACCTTCTTCTTCTTCTTCCTCTTTCTCTTTCCTATCCATAGCTATTTTGAAATAGTCGAAAGAATGAGCAGAAGAAACAAACTCCAGGTTTCTACATAGTACATAAAAGGATTTTTTGCAATACACAAACATTGTGCACTTTAAGGTCGATAAAAACTCCTCGAGATTTATATAGAACTCAGGATTAGTACAGCATGTATCATATACATACATATTTTGTTCTCCCCCTCCCAATAAAAATAAAATAAAAAAAAATAAAAAACAACCCATGGAGCATGAGAAATACAGTCATCTCAGAAAATAAACCTCGCAGAAAGTAACAGATAGAAGTCCTATCCAAGTTAATGATATATACCACTTTTTTTACTGTAACTGGCAGTAATAGTTAATACCAAAATATAGATCAGTAGATGCCACAACATATATCACTATTCATAAAGCAAACATGCAGCAATTTCACTTCTCACTATTCTTAAAGAAAACCAATGGCATACACAAGTCATCTTATCAATACTATCGACAAAGCATATCTTTTTCCCATATATTGGATAACCCAGTAACTTTGTGGGTAGTTAATTACAATTTAGACACGGCTACAGAAGTCACCATCTGAATTATCATGGAACTTAGTGAAAGCAAATGCTAACCATTATCTGCAGCAGCTTCATCCAAATTATTTGAGCTACAACCTTGGTCATCATTATTGGAAACGGAGGCAGCAGAAGGTTCACCATTTATCGTACTCTTGACAGATCCATCTACGTTGGAATCTTCATGGGACGCACCCTCTTTTCTGGGCATAGCAGCTAATGGATCAGCTTCTTGTTGAGCTTTGTACAGCAGGGCACATCCATATTTGTAGTAAGATTGGACACATTCAGGAGCAAGTTCACCATAATGAGCAACCCTAAAAGCATTTTAAAGTTGCAACCAATTTTCACATCAGATTGTAATTTCATTGCAATAAAAAGTAATAAAGAAACATTCGAATGCATTGATGCTCTTATGAAGAGCTAGGAGTGTGGTAAGTTGGCAAGAGACAAAAGGAAATTATTGAGGATTTACTTCTTTCCAGTTACCTTGCCATGGACACGAGAAAAAAGAAAATAGGAGGGATTATACCGAGATATCTTCTAATTTCAGTGATGTATAAGCCTTCCATTTCTTAAATGTGTTTCAGTTATTTTCCTTTTTTTCTTCTTAAACTCATCAATTTTCTTCATTGCATTGTAGGTTGTCATTTGTCGAAATTGAAGTCAGGGTGTTCGTTAAGTGCATAATTCGGAAAACAAACACGACCAGCATAATGTAGTTGATTCTAAAACAGTGAACAACATGATCACAGCAATTATATGTAAAATGACCTTAAGACCATCATAATTCTTCGGAAAATTGATGCATTGTAATGTGTGACTTATATAAAATTAGGTAAACTTTTTCTGGCAAAGTAATTTTTTAATAGGTCTTAGGCATTACTCGTCCAATTATTGCATCGAACATGCACTATACTTTTCTGAATTCCCAAACACGAAGCACGCAAAACTAGGGAAGTAAAAAGATTATAATAGCATATCCAATTTCAATAAACAAGTCTTGTGGAGCCAATTACTTAGCCAAAAAAAATTCTAGCCAATTATAATTTCGTAATAAAATAAAAGAATTTCAAATTATTAAAACTGTACTTTTCCCCTCAGCTTCCAACACAAGTTTGCTAACAGTAAAATTACAAAATCAAACAAATTGCTACAAAACTAAAACTAAGAAAGCATAAGAACAAGGCTTTTCTGAATTCCCAAAAAGGAAGAGGACAAAAAGAGAAACATAAAGATTAAAATAGCATAAAAACAAGGCTTGTCAAGCTAATTAGTTAGGCCAAAAAAATTGAAGATTCAGTTATACTTCCGTAATAATCCAAAATCATTGCAGATAACCAAACCCTACACTTGCGCCAATTCCAAACACCGTTTTGCAAAAATAATTTTACACTAAAATCAAACAAACTACTATAACAGATAAACTAATTTCACTTCCAAATTCCTAAAAATAATCACTTCCAAATACCTAAAAATAAAAGAAAATAACGAAATACCTAACAAATGAAAAACCTTAAACCTGATTTCCAAAGCACGGCTGTAGCACTCAGTGGCTTCGACGTAATCACGGTCCTGAGCGGCTTTTGAGCCTCGAACCATCGACTCATCAGCGTATTCCAAAGACTTCTCAAAGTCACCATCGGAATTTACCACGGAACTTTCGGCATTGTTGTTGTTGCAAGTGGACTCGGTGGTTCCGAAGTCGACGCCGGATTCGATTGTAGCTTCGACGGAGTTCTGATTCGGGTCGGGTGTAGATTCTTGAGCATTTTTGGAATTCGCTGGTTCCTCCGCCATTAATCAGAACTGGTAGGGAAACCAAATGAAAAAACGGGCGTTTCACTCTCTCACTGATTCAAATGGAAATGAAAAACTAAGTTCGTTATTAATTTTCTATTTTTTTTATTACTTCCAAAAATCGACTTCTTTAATCTACACTCTCTTAAAATATAGAGACTTTGAGTTTCACTATTCATTTGTGAATTTTAGTCATATATTATTGTTTTATATGTGGACTAAAAAATAAAATTGTCTTCTTTATTGACTTAATTGATACCCGTAATTATAAAAAAATATGCAAACCGACTCATTCACACCGTAACAATGGGACTAATCGTCAATTGCAGTTGATATTTATAAATATCTTCTCCATGTGAAATCGTCAATTGCAATTGATGAATATCACATATTGGAGAAGCAAACTAATTCCTGGTATATCTTTTAATTCACTCTTCTTCTCAAATATTTTGATTTCCCACTCTTTCTCTCTCGCTGTGAAGCGAACGATTTCCATCGGGTAAGGATTGTAATTGTAATGGTGAGATCATTTCACTGGAGTGCATAATTTGGTTGTTTACTTATTCTGGTAAACCTTTTACCCAGCGCTAATGTAATTTGGATTTTTGTTTAGCCTGATGATTTCAACTACCTCAATTTCTATGTTTAAATTTCACATGACATCCCATTTCAAGTTATCTCTAACTAGGTTTTAGAATAAATCTTGGATATCAACTGTTTTTTTGAAGAAAAAACCTATTTCAGTTTATATAACATAAATTATCCCATAATCGTAACAGTGTTTTCATTTCTCGTGTTTGATATTTGTTATTTTTTTAGTTCGAACTATCTGAAATGGTTTGGTATTGTTGATAATAATTCAAGGTTTTTGATATGATTTTTTATTTGTGATGTTATGTTTCTGAGTAAAAGAAGGGTAAAAAAAAAGAAGGAGACTGTGTCTCCGCGAGTTGTGTCTTCGCACAGGGCGGAGACACGTATGTTCGTGTCTCCGCGCTGTGCAGAGACACGCCTGTCTCTGCATTGTGCAAACTATAAATATAATTTCACTTATTAATAATTTAATTAGAAAATATTAGAAAATATTCAATTCCATACATACATGATAATCAAAATTCTTTTCAGGGGCACTATCCCCAGCGACCTCTACCCTTTTTTTTTTTTTTCCAATTTTACCATGTTGCCTCTGAATATCTGATTTCTTCTTGGGTAAGCCATCGTCTATAGTACATATACCCGCAATTGTTGACTTTACATCCCTACTTTGCTCCTAACAGAGGTTAAAAGGTAAACAACAACTTTTCCTACACGTTTTGCCCACAACATCAAATCCAAATTCGCTACATCAATTCCCTACTGACTCCCAAGGTTTTTTTTACAAAATCTCTTCGCCGAGCTATCCCTTTATTGAGCACAAAAGCAATTGAACCTGAATAAAAAAAATCCTTCTTATAACCTTGGTACAAAAATGAGAGATACATTACAGTTTTGCAACTTGTGTCCTATCACCAACAACAAACTCAAAGACAAAGAGAGCAACGACAACGGCTTCGCACTTGACACACTGATCATAGCAAAAGAATAGCTCATCCTATGTCATATACATATGTTCTAATATTCTCGGCACGCGGGACTTTTCCCAACAACCTCCAGCTCAAGAGTCGATTGCACATGATCTACATAACAATGAGTGGAAATTCAGTCATATTTTTTGCAGTAAGTTTCTTAATTGTAGGTAAGGTCAAGGGGTAGGTTGGGGAAATATGCTATTTTTTATTGGATATTTGATAAATGGAGATTATTGGATTAATCTTAATATGTTTTCATCCTACTCTACCGTTTTGGTCGTTTTCATGAATTAAAATAACTATCCATTTTTAATGTTGGGTAATTTATGTGGTAGAATTGTATTAAATATTTTTAGTTCCAAATTTACCCTTAACATCAGTGTTTATGAAAATTCATTTTAAATTATTATGTGGCGGTATTTTTGGTAAACTTATTGTTAAAACGAGGGATGTAATTGTCTTTCTAATTCTCAGTATAATAAATGTTGTCTGTCAAACAACTGTCATTTGATTAATTTCCAGTGCAACCAAGTTTTTAATGACAGTTTTCTTTTCTTCTCATATCAGAAATATGTCCTCCAAAGTTCATTCATTCTCTTCTTTTATACAAATATGTGTGAAAATTTTGTAATACAATCTCTCGTCTAATTTAGCATTCTAAACGCTAATATTACCTTCAATAGAACACACCTCATGCATTGCACAGGGGAAAAACGAGTAATATAAAAAATACTAGTTTCATGGGCTCACTTAACTGGATTTAATGTTGGGTACGACTGACAAGCCAAATCCAGGAGACCCTTTATCAACAGTTGTCCTAGCAAGCTCAATGATCACGAGCCCAGGTAGGTTTGAAAGGGGAAGCTATTTGACTCTATCCTAGCTTTGGGCAATGTTTCGAGATAGCTACATGCACATATAGGGATCAATATGAAGCGATTGAGTAGAAACTATTGAGTTTTGATACATAATAAATCCTGGCAATGATATTTAAATGGGTGGATTGATTTTATAAGCTTCGATCGATGATTGGAATGTTCATCGACATTATAATTTATTGACTCGACCCTAAAACAAATTGGACAACTGGAAGAAACTATTAATTTGCGTTTCTCGTAGTTTGTTCATTAGTTGGATGGTCCTTTACTTCGACTTGTAATTGAAATTTAGCCCGATTTGCAATAATTGAATGTCCTTGAGTTTTATTTCCACGAAAAATGGTATCAGAGCATACGTGTATCTAAAATATGGGCATAAACTAGTAAGAAATGAAGCTGTGCAAAAATAGATTGAAAATTATTGAAAAAATTCAAACTAATTGTACATGCGATCACATTTTTCGGCTAATCTAGAAGTGGGTGGAGAAATGGAGGGCATCTTTAAAGTTTAGACGATGAGGTGGAGTTGTCTGGCTGGCGCTTAGATGCATGGAGTGGTGGAGGCAACATTGCATAAGGCCCATGCCCATGACACCAATGGTACATGGAGGCACGTGGGTGGTGTTTTGGCGATAATAATTGAAGACAGAACATTCTTGGGAATGAATTTTGTGGAGTTTTTGGTGTGTCCGTTTTCTATTACGGGTAATACGATGATTCTGAACTATTTTTCCCTTAGACATTTAAGCAGGGGTGGACCCATTAAAGGGCATGTGGGGGTAGTTGCCCCGACTGGGCCATTATATTTTTGCCTTTAAAAAAAAGCCCACCAATGATGCCCCCACAGGGCCATTAAATTTTTGCCTTAAAAAAAGCCCACCCATGATCCAATTATCGAAGCCCAAGTTTTTAACATTTTGAAAGAAGCTTACCCTTCCATTTCCCTTTTGCCTTCCCCTGAATTCCCAATCCCTACCCTTTCCCCCAATTCCCTTAATCCCGATTTCCTTCCCTAATCACTTTGTAGTTATTCTTAAGGCATAATCCTACTTTGCTTGGTAGTTGATATTGTGCTCTACTTGCCTTAAACATCCTACCAGGTGATACTATGTGTGACTAAGATCTATAATCCATTGAACTAAAACCTTCTCATTACTTTACTGAGTTTTTCTGCTTCCTTCTCCATTTGAGTATGTCCCTAGCATCTTCTTAATAACACCATGAATTTCGGCGTATTACTAACAGAAAGTTATGATGCTGATATTTCATCTTTGATTTCTTCTGCAGTGCTTGAATAGAAATGGCAATTACATTAGCAAGTGCCAGTTCTATATGCGTATGTTGGCTGAATGTAGGAGAAACTCAGGTTCCGCGATTAGTTCCTAAGTCTCTTGTCCTTGATTCATACACTTTGATGCATCATTATGTTGGTTATGAGTTGGGTGCAATGGAACTATAACAAACAATAATTTTAAGATACAAAGATGGTACTAAATGGCATATGGCTTCATTCTTCTTTATTCATTTATTGACTTCAGTTGCTCAATCTTTTTGCTTCCATTTTTTCTTTATTTAACTTTCTGGAGAGGGTGGGGTGCAGTCAAAAAAGGATCCCCATAAATATTTTTATCATATTATACACCATATCACTAGAAATAGCCAAAATAGTATGCTAAAAACGCGCTGGTAGTCATGACTTCTAATGTGAGTTCTTTCGCCATTGCCAATGGTAGACTAAACTCCATTGGTTTCTTGATTGCTGATGATGCATCATCTTCGTATGCTGGAATGAAAGCATTGGTGATGGAAGAGCTCAATGCGTATTTCCTCCCTAAGTTGCTCAACATGATATATAATGTAGTGGTGTTCTGTCCCCTTGAGACCTCAGGCATGTCTTATTTTGTAATGGTTGTTGCTGTATTTTAGATACATTGAAAGCTTTTGTTGCACTTCGTTAACTGCGTTGAGCACGATTCACTAAGCTTAAAAAAATTATCCTTTTGTTTTCAAACATGTTTGGAATCATTTTCTGTTTGAATATTATCTTTATTGTTTAAAATTAATTTTTACGTAAGTCTCACCCCCTGTGAACCAAAATCCTAGGTCCGCCCCTGCATCTAGGTTTCAAATTTCGATTGATTGTGTTGCTGCGGTTGCTGAAGAATTAGGGCAAATAGTGGTAGTCCTAAAGCTGTAAAATTCGATTATCTCCTAAAGTTGTAAATATAGGCTACACTTTTAAATTTTCACACTAACAGGCCATCGGTTGGGTTGGCTGTTAGGTTTGAGATTGTCGTGTGAGGTAACCATTATCTGTTGCTAGAATTTAGAAATTATATGCCATAGTTTACATATTTGAAGTGTTTAAAGTACGTTAAGTTTGACTACTAAGAGTTGCTTATTGTTTCTTTGATATAATTGTCAATTGAGTTACTGTGTGAGACTTGCATTGAGTAAGAAATTGTTATGTTGTCATACCTCTTTGTTGAATTGATTATTCTGTTAAAACACTTGAACTTTACTCGTTTGACCATTCTCTTGATCAGACATCACGAAATCGTGAAAATCTAGAACATTGTATATTGTATGTGACCTTAGGGCTATTTTGTGTGTTCTAATTGTGTATTTGTATATTTTTTGTTGATCCGTGTCCTAAAAATGACATCTTATTTTTCTTTGGGAATTTTTAATGAAAAATGAGATTTTTATATTTGGCAATAGAAAATGAAAGGAATTTTGATTTAACAAAATATTTCAAAAGCTATAAATGCCAATTTTTTCTCCTGATTTGGCAAGAGAACAAAAGTAAAATTTTGATGATCTTGCTAACGCTTCAATTATTTTACACCTTTTAGATGCTATTTTTAGAAAAATTGGTAAACTTAAAACCACAAAAAAACTTTGGAAAAAGCTGAAGGAATTATATTTGCTCAAATCTACTCGTAACAAACTTTATTAACTCGAGAGGTTTTTTCAATTTTAAAATGGATTCTTCAAAGATCTCGATGACAATTTGAATGTGTTTAACAAACTTATGCAAGATATTATTGAATGTGATGAAATGGTATTTGACACAAATAAGACCATAATTTTGGTTAATTTCATGTAGATACTTATAAAGAGGTACATAATGCAATTAAATATGATAATGACATCTTAACACTTGATATTGTCATAGGTTTCTTTAGGAGTAATGAGATGGATATTAAAGCTAAAAAACATGATAGAGAAAGTGGTGACGTACACATGATGAAGAGTAAAACAAATTTTAAGCATAAAGTCACGATGAAAATTAAGATAGTAGTGATTCAAGTAATGAGGATAGTAAAAAGAAGAGTAGAAGTTGGGATAGTTCTAAATTTGGAACAAATGGTAAGGGATGTTATAGCTTCGATAAGTTTGGACATTTTATAAGAGACTATCATAATAAAAAGGTAAGTATAAAGAGATGGTGATAAGTGAGGTAAATGGTGCCACTAGGTTTATCTTGATCCAAGTGAGGTTTATTGAAAATAAACTCTATTACTACATTTGCATTTGCATGAAATCCTATTGGTATGGACGATTGCTTGATTTTAGTGCATTGTTTTATATTACATTTTATCATGTTGGATGTGTATATTTGCATGAATTTGAGAACGATCATGTTAATGTGTGTAATATATTGCATGCATAGTTATTGAGATTATTGTTGTAAGGATTAACACTAGGTGTGTTCTCACTTTAGTAGATGCGCTTGCAGTGAGTGTGTCAATTAGTAATATAGCGTTAAGATGCTTGAGGGTGCGTTGGCGATATGTACGGAGGGTGTGGAGAATGACATTTGGATCACGAGAGGTAAAGTGATTAAATGTTTGGTCTCTCTGTTAGAATTCTAATCGGGTAGAGTGAGAGAATGACACTTCTATCACCTCAATTAGGTGGAGACCCATTATCTACTTAGGTTAAGAGAGATGAGATACTGATGGAGGAACATTACATGGACTTAACATCTTTAGTGTTTACCAATTAGGCAAGGAGAGTAACCAATGTAGTGAGCATGGTCGGCTATAAGAGGAGAATTTGTTCTCTAGATACGAGCTACATGAAATGGGTTAGGATAATTGTGGTAAGATCTTTTCTTAGGGTCATTTGTGCATTGGTTGTAAGCTTTGGCCATTTACTTGATTAACTTGATGTTAATTTGAAATTGTGTGTGTGTTCAACATGTTGAAAGGATTTGTGTATTATCCTCGGCATGTTTTCATCGCATGTTTTATAGCTATGTTATTATGTGCTCTTGATTGAATATTGATTATATCTGATTATACTAGGTTCTTGACTTTAGCATTTGGTGAGTACATGGAACATGTATGGTATGTGTTTCTGATTCGAGACATGGATAAAGTTCGCAATTTCCAATTTTATTTGGTTACCTTGATTAGAAAAGTATAAACTTGGTGTTGTTTACTTGTATGCTCTTTGGGCATCGATGTGGATATTTGTTGGATTTTGATACCCAATAAATTAGGCAATGATGTTTAAACGTTTGGATTAATTTCATAGGCTTCAGTCGATGAGTGAAATGTTTATTGACACCATAATTGATTGGCTCGATCCGAAAACAAATTGGGTCACTGAAAGAAACTATTAAGTTGTGTTGCTCGTGGTCTGTTCATTAATTGGACGATCCTTTAAATTGTTAGTCCACTTTGTGCTATGTCTTTGCCCAAATTTGTGTTTGGCCCATCCCTTTGACTTACCTTAAACTATATATATTAGCCCCTTGTTTGTGAGAAAGCTGTGAATTGCAAATTGAAAAAGAGGGCACCATTATTCTTGATGCTTTCTTCTTCCTCTTTGTGATTATTTGCATCCAACATTATTGATCCTTTGTAGGTTACAAATAACCGTGCAACCTTAGTAAGAATAGTTTGTGGGTTGAGCCCCAATCCATTGGGGGGGTTTGATTCGATATGTTATTGAAACTGTGCCTGGTTTGCACTAATAGAAGGTCCTTAAGTTGTATTACCGCGACAGAAACTATTAAGATAATTTTTACTTAATCTAATGCATACTGGTGAGAAGTCTAACCATGTTGTGCAATCTTTGATTGTGTTCGTCAAGTCTTGGGCTTTATCGTATTTTGCTCGATACTAACAAAAAGTTAAGTTTGGAGTGTTTGATTCATGTAGAATATGCATGTATCTCCACTCACTTTCAACACTTCAGTTAGCATTTTCAAATTTATCTCCATTGATTTTTGGTTTTTATGTAAGACAATCTTGCAACTTGAGAACAGTGGCGAATCTAGGATTTAAGTTTAGCTAGGACGGATCTTACCGTTGACAATCAATGATTGTAATAGTGAGGTCGTTTATTAATATTTAATTAAATAATATTAAAAATTATTCAATATATATGTAAATGCTCTAAAATGTAAAAATTATATATATATATATGTAATTCAGTACAACCCAAAATACTAAGAAATACACGGTACAACCTTACTCCGTAACTGTAAATTTAGACAAATGCATTCTACAAGATCTCATATTTTGAAAAAATTCCATAATACGTAAAAAGCCCAAATTTATTTTTCGATTACAATTGATTAAAAACAGAGCACAACTGGTTGAATTGAGCCCAACATATTCTCAATTGACTTTTTGACTTACCATAAATTCCTAAACATAAATAATAAATTCTCAAATCACAAATTAAAACTCGTAAATGATAAATTATAACTCATAACTCAGTGAATCATACAACATAAATTATTTATCCCAAATCATAATTCAAAAATCACAGATTTACAAATCACAATTCTCATTTAATGCCAAATTGCCAATTGACTCATAGAACATAAATCATTATTCATAAGTCATAAATTAAAAATAACACAACTTCCAAAGACAAAAAAAATTGTAAAAAAACAATGAAGGAGACTCACTGATGTCTGCAGCTCATGAGTTTCGAGTTTCGACCATCCAATCTAGAGTCTGTTGGTGACACTGTAGGCTGCAGTAGGAGGTGGATGAGGACTTCTGCTCACAAGAGTCCCAGCTGAGCTTACTAAATTGCGGTTAGCGTGCGTTGCATTTTCTTCTCATCTTCGCCAGTCACAGAATATAACATATGGCTAATGGATCAATTGATTGGGCTGGTTATTTTAAAAAAGTCCTACATTAGTACAGCCACGCGCGGTCGCACCCTCTCGCCGGGTGTTAGGTCTGCCACTGCTCGAGAATATAACTCAAATAATTGAATATAATGACAAAAAATAGCGTGCTTAAAAATGGATTAGAATAATGCAAGCAAAGAGTCAAGTCTGGGAGCTAGACGATAAAGGAGGATGGAGAACAAAAGGAGGATGAGGCAGCTTCTGCCACTCAAGCACTACCTTTGTGCTTCTAAAGCAATACCTTAATTGCAACCGCACATGTGGTTCTACTTAGTTGGTTGTTTCAGGGGTAACTTGGTCCATGTTTTAAAGAAATTTTTGTCGATTATCGTACCCTATATACAGTATAAGTCTTGGACTTCATCAGGGTACGATCTCTCGGAATGTAACATACATACTAAAGCAACCCAGGTTTTTTGAGTTTTGGAGGAAGAAGAAGGCAAGTAATGGTTACGCAACAAGTCAAACGACGATTTAGGAATTGTCATCATTTTACTTCTTACGTTTTAATTCTAGGTAACGCTTTACTTTGCATATATGAATTCTTGTATTTTAAATATGTTAGGCTATACTTTTCATAGCTAGGATGTTGACGTAAATCGCGTTTTAAAGTTTAAAGTTGATTTTTTTCCTTTTTGACTTTAATCACATGTTTTGTTGAATATTTTCTATATTCTTGTTACGTTTGAAAAATCCCTTTGAATGCATTTTGGAATTTTTATTATTTTCGAGAGAATGAATATATGTTTAGCACAATTAGTAATTATAGTTAGGTTTGATAAGAGATGGAGAGTTACCCTTATGCTTTATGTGATCTTTTAACGTTCATCATTTTAAATTCATTCTTATGTATTTATATCTTAAATGGAGATATATGAAGGTCATATGTAAAATAGGTTTAATGTACCCGAGAGAGATTGTTACAAAAAAAATACGATCCTTGATAATGCATTGATCAATTACATAAAATTAAAGTGGAAAAATATAGGAAGTTCTAGTACTTATACAAAATCGAGTTTTCCTCATGATTATTAAAAACAATTTACAAAGCTTTACTTTAGTACTTTTTATTAGATTTTAGTTAGAATTAAATCAAACTAAAAAAAATGACTACTTTGGTTAATGTTTGGAATAATTAGTTTCATAACTAGGTACAAAATTTTCTGCTTGATTATCGAAATGTATGTGTGTGTGTGTATATAAAGAAATAAAATATAATTCCACAGTGGAACAAGCCATACAACTTTGCTTAGAATATTCAAGGCATACCACTAATATACTTGGATTCATTGTATCTAATATTCAATTATCATCATTTCATTTTATCCTTTATACTTATTGAAAATACGTAGTTTGACCCTAACAACAACTAGAGGGGGGTGAATATGTATTTATGTGGAATCAAAATACTAAACAATTAAATAGCAACAAGTCACTATTAATTATCTTTTTAGATGGTTAATAAAGCAATTCAATTATTCCTATATTGAAATACCACAGTTATGTAAGCAATAAATTAACACAAGAATTAATCATGGAGAAACCCAATTGGGTGAAAACTTCGGGCACTTTATCAGTCAACAATCCACTATAAACGATTTATAACTTATAATCTGCTAGACTAGAAGACGATACATACTATCTGATGTTCTGATTGAAATTTCACATGTCTCATGGATTCTGTGCTCCTGCACCAACTCCTAGCTGCAGTTTCCAAAGCTCTCTTGAATTGCGCTCTCTTGCAGCAACTCCTAACTGCAGCGAAATCATCTATCTCCTATGGATTCACAAAGAACACCGCGATGACTGGAACTCCAGTCACCTTATCTTGATATTCAGAAACTCTGACAGATGTGAAGAAAGAAGCAGTTTGGTATTTGAATTTAGGATATGATGTTTTTCTCACAGCCAAGAACAATTCACTATGAATAAAGAAAGTTGAAATCTCAAAAGGATGAAAATAATGTGAAAAGTTAAGTGTTTGCTTAATGATCAATATTGGAAAAAACGTTCTGTGGCGTTTGGATATTTATATGTAGGTTAGGGAATGAATGGGTAGGACAAAAAACTTTTAAACGAATTTAAAAAGTTCTTGGATAGCACTGTCGCTCGAGCAAAGGTGCGATAGGCGGGCGATGAAATTTCTGTTTCTGACGTTGAGCCAACCCTTAGCGACAGTCCAACGAAGTTCGATGCCGTTTTTCCTTCTTTCCCATTCTCGAACCCTAAACTTAAAATATCACAACTTTCACTAATTGCATACTACTCCTTGACTTTTCAAAACATATCAACTTTAATCCTTTTTGTTTCACAGATTTGCTAATTACAATAAATACCTAACAAAGTCTCCATTTGACATTTTTTGACAAAACTACAATTTAAGTCAAGGTAGTAGTAAAATAAAATTACAAACTGCAAACAACTAACACAACCAATAACTATCTTGAACAAATTCGATATTTCATTTTTCAATACCCATTTCCTGAAATAGACAACACAAATACTCAGTGTAAAATGTATGTGAAACAGTATTAAGTATAAAAAATAGTTCAAGCAGTTCACAGTGTAAAAGTAACTTAGGCAGTTTATAGTTCATACTGCATCTTTTCAGTTTCATAACATATGCTAAATTAAAACGTAATATCAATGTAACTCAGCATACCAAAACAAAACATCGACACTACAAAACATCAAAACTTAATCTAGCAAAATTGAAAGTATATCAATTAATGCCTTTTGAGTAAAAAAAGCTTATCATGTTAAATCAAAACATCATGTTAATGCAATATGCAATAAAGTGTCATTTCTTATCAAAAAAAAAATTATCATGTTAAATCAAAATATCATGTTAATGTAATATGCAATAAAGTGTCTTTTCTTTTTAGCAATAAGTTTCTTTTTCTATCTACTCCCCCGGTTTTGTCACAAAATGATAAGGAACCAAGAAATAACACATAATAACCCAACAATGCAGTTGTTAGCAGGTATAAGTATAAACAATGAACAATAAACCTTCCTACACATTTGACCCAAGTTAAACATGGAGTAAATTGTACAAGTGACCTATATGTGTAAAGGTCACTAATCCTTTATTAGTATAACTCCAAACCTTAATTTTGTGAGAAATGACTTGCATAACATCACTCCCAACAAGGATATTCCTCTACTTATGAAAGTCAAACCAAAAATAGCACAGTAGAACCTATATATTAAAGCTCATTGTGTATAGATAATTTCTCTTCTCCCCCTGACTTTTAGCATATATTTTTTACAACTTTGAAGCTCACAATTATTTTTCAAATCTTAAGTGCATGCTCCTTTTCATTAAGCGACTAAAATGATCCCAGTAAGGAGCTTTATGTCAGTTAACCCAAGTCAGTTGACTATATGCACCAAGTTATAAGAAATCCCACATGCTTAATTGCTCAAATCAAATAGGATTCGAAGATGAGCATAAGAGATTGAGCCCATTCTTGTATATAATTTTTATTAGGGATAATCTTGAACTTATGTCTAATAAATAAAGTCAATTCATGTTCAAAGTCACACTACTAACATGTAACTGCTGATAAGTGCATTTTGTGCACTTATTCGAGACAATTTTA
>CAIGRL010232264.1:0-10081 GCA_903798325.1 Fraxinus xanthoxyloides
GGGGGGGTGGGGTGAATTGTATTAAGTTTAAATTCTCTTTTTGCGTGAAAAAACCTTGAAAAAAGAAAATGTAATAGTAGGTAATTTCATAATGGGGAAGTAGTAAGACTGTAAGAGGGTGAGCTGAAATTTGGAAAAAAACTTATTTTTCCATTCAAAATTGTGGGGCCCGATCAGTAATTTAACATGTTTTTGTCCTATATATCGAATATTTGAGTTTTCTCCACCCAATATATTCATACAATTTTTCCATTCTCCAATGAATCCAAAATCACCGGTGTCGAACATCAATTTAGATGTCGACATATCATAAGTCATATTAAATAGACGTAATTCCTTATATTTAGGGTGTGTTTGAACCACATTATTTTAAAAGAATGTATTTGAGAATAGTAGATTGGTGGAGAATGTGTAATTGAAAAAGAAGGAAATATAAAGAATGTATTTAAGAATAGTAGATTGGTGGAGAATGTGTAATTGAAAAAGAAGGAAATATTATTGATGATAGAAAATATTATTTTATTGAAATATTATTGATGATAGAAAATATTATTTTATTGAAGAATGTGTGGTTGAAAATGAATAGAAGAAAAAAATAAAAATTTTAAAATGTACCAAACACGTGCTTAATTGAACTTGCAATTTAATATTATTGATACTGTTACTTAAATTTATGTAATGCTAAATGACATTACTCATTTCCCGTATTGCCTTGCCATACCCTTTTCAATTTTGGACAAACTTTCTTCCCAAGACAAGAACTCTTGATAAGAAAAAGTCACTGTATAATGATTAATGAGCACCAAAATTAATAATACAAAATAAAAAAGAAAGAAAATGTTACATAAGTTTACATACAAAAGGAATACATATGGTGCCGCAAAATAGAATGTCGTATCGTACTCGATTTATATCTTTAAATTCTATTTCAATATAACTACAAATCATTGGAAAGATTTTTGTTTTTGCTCTTGTTTCTTGTAAAAGAGTTTTCTGAGAATGTTTCTTTAGACCAACTTTCTTTTAAAATATTTTAAGCCAAAAAAATCATTTTTCAGAAAATTATTCGAATGTGTTCTAAATTAATTTTTTAACCTCAAAACAGCTTTTAATTTTTCAAAAGCTCTGTCAAACAAGCAAATAACGTTCAAAACACACCAATAATTTGTTGATATGGTCAAGCATTTGGAAGCTCTTTGCCATAGGTTTAAAATTATTATTTACTTCCAAATTCTTGACTAGAATTTTCTTGTCATCCACTTGCTTAATTTAGAAATCACTTGTGGTCAGATAGTAATCTTTATAAATCAATAGAAACAACTAACAAGAATACAAATCAAGTGAACTTTATTCTTCATAAATTTTGATAAAGTAGTTGAATTATTTAGTCACTTGTTGGATCATTAGCACATTTACCGAATGATTTATTATAAGTTAATTTTTTATTACCATAATAGGTCATATTATTTTTATTTTATCCTCCCTTTTAGCATTTTCTATGAAGAATATCACTTTTACCAACCACGCCCTTTTTTTAATTTTTATGATTAATGTATTTATACTTCACCCGACTAATTTTGAGAAATGACAAACTTTTCCCTAGTTCGCCACCAAGGTAAAATCGAATACGGTCATAACTTATACATATTTAGACTGAACATTCGAGAAACGGTTCTTCTTCTTGTGGATTTCCCTTTACGACGTGTGGACGGAACCCCTGGGAAGGTGAGCGCACTATAACTTTGTCTTCACTAAACAAACCAAAGCCTCTTTAAGTTTATATAAAATGTATCGCAATCATTTAAATCATAAGTTTCTTAATTTATTCTCAATCATCACCATCTCCACTTATTAGAGTATATTCTCATCTTTAGCCACTGTTTGGGTTTCATTATTTTCAAAAATATATTTTTCTATTTTATTTTTAATCACATATTTTTCAATAAAATAATATTACAGATAAACAAAAAACTTTTCTTTGTTTAGCCCATTTTGACCCACATTAAATTAAAACGTATTTTTTTCTCTTTCTTATAAACCTCACATTCTTTAATAAAATAGTATTACACATAAATCTGAAAACTTATTTTTTAACCACTCATTCTCCAAAAAAATACTATTTAAAATATATATTTTCCCAAATTTCATTATAATGGAGCCTAAATATGGATATTTTTACTTTTCAAGGTTTATTCACTTTTCTATTGCAAGACACACATTAATCTTAATATCCTCGTTTGGACAAGTCCAGTGATACATAATTTTTATCTATAATGATTCACATAACACTCACATGAAAGTGGACCCTACTAAAATGTGAAACCCACTTCATGTAAGTGTTATATGAACCATTATAAATGAAAATTATGTTACATTTCTACGACATTTTCCCCTTTCATCAAAAATATCCATCTAAAAATTAAAGCTTAGTTTGCTATTGTCATGTACCTATATCTTCAACGCTCTTGTGAGATGTTTGACACACAGTATTGAATAAAACACGATAATATTAAATTAAAAAATCGATCATTTTACTGTCAAATCATATTCATTACCACACGTTGAATTGAAACATGCATGCACTTGAGGTGCAAGTTGTAGGAAACACTCTGCTTGATAAAGTATTGGCTGGCAGGATGTTGATCTGTGCAAAAATTGATCATACCTTACGCTGTAAGTCTTTAACCAAGTACTGTTGTCGGTATGTGTCACTGTTAAGCCTTCAAAATCTACAGTTGTACAGCATATCAGCAAAATCAAAATTTTTATGAATTAGTGTAACTAATACTGTTGGGGATTAATTATATATTCAATGACAGCTGTTTAGCTATGAAAATGGTGGACCAGCTACAAAATTTAGGTAATTTCATGCTGCTATTTCTTATCAAATTTGTAATAAGACTGCAGATTTTTATACCATTTACTGTTTGATATTAGAAGAGACAACTCTCATCTCGTTGGATCGACTAGATTGATCCGATTCCAAAATGCATGATATTTTAGCGTATGTGACATTGAAGTCATTAACATACAGAATTTCACTATCATACAAACTGACGATCATCTGGACCCTAGATTAATATTATTATTCAATATTTTATTCACTTCGAGATTTAAAGACTTGTTTTTGGGTGAATTAAGATGTCCCTCTCTTGACCTTGTCTCCTTGTTAAAGGAATGAACCAAATTTGGGGTGGTTAAAGTCCAGAATAGCTAGCTAGCTATTAGCAGAATTAAAGAGACAGAATTGACAAAGAAGTTTGGAGTATACATGGTGATATAAATGAATTATGAAAAGATGGGGCCTTGAGGATTGAGAGTCATATTTCAGGACCGTGGATATTACCTCTTTATATCCCTCGAAAAAAGAGAAGAACATATTGAGTACATTTTAGCACATAGTGTCAGACTCGACTGTACAAAAAAAACAAAAAAAATTCTCACTTTTCTTCATAAAATCATGGCCCGTGCCTTTCTATTGACCTACATGAAAAGAGAGTGATTGGTTAATGCGTACCACTTTTCTAATTGATTTATCCAGGCTTCTGTGACCTTGACTCGATTTAGATGAATTAAATGCAAGTCAGATTTTGCAAACGATTATTTTCTTTATTCATAAACCAACAAATTAAACCCCCATTTATCTCCCTCTTTAAAAAAAGAAAAAGAAAAAAAAAACACCTTTTTCTCTAACACATTTTCAACCGCATTCACACAATAAAATATTTTGCATGAAAATCCAAAATTTTTCTTATTTTTTAACCACACATTTTTTTAAAAAAATCATTATTCCAAAAATCATTTTCCCCTCCTAAAGCTCATCAAAACTGGAGATAAAGAGAGGCTATTATAGAGGTAGCGAACATCTGAAGATGGGATGATTGGTGCATGCTCAACATGTTCATTTATATTTGGAGTTTTATTAGAGCCTCCCTCTAGGAAAAAAAAATAACAGTGTTTTGAATAGTGATTTTTTGGATAATATGTGGTTAAAAAGTATGGAAAAATTTTGATATGCATGTAGAAAATTTTATTGTGTGAATGTGTGGTTGAAAATGATTTTATAGCAAACTATAAAATAAATTAAAGGGTAATTGGCGCAAAACGTCCCTATCTTTGGAGGTTTTTGTGGAAAACGTCCATACATTTTGTTTTCTAGCGCAGAACGTCCTTACCTTTCACATCCTTTGCGCCGAACGTCTTTTTATCAATTTTTAACATAAAATAACCATTATACCCTCATATAAAAATAAAACAAAAAAGAAAAGAAAAATAAAGAATAAATTGCAATCTGCTCCTAAACTTTTTTAAAAATGCAAATCAGTCCAAAAAAGTGGCGATTGTTTGCCTTTTTTAGCCCAAATGCATCCAAATTCCGGCAACCTCTGGCCACCCAAGCCGTTGGACGTTGACACCGGTCAACAGCCCTCCAATTCCCCCTTCAATTACCACCCAACCACTCCCAACTTCATCAACAGTAGTGGTCGGAATTAATGTTGAAAGTTCAATGTTCTCAAATCTAAAAATTGTCGGAAATTACATTCTGGCCACTCCCATGATCGAAACTCACCTCCTATCAATTGCTTATTACCAGACGACCACACCCATGCCAACAATTTACAATAAACATCAACAAAAAACAAATTAATTTCATGTCAGATTCTTTGCCAGTTGCGACACAGCCTACGAACTTCTCAAATTCTAGCGCCGTCAGGAACACCCATGGTCGCGGGCCACATGGGCTAGGTCCCTCTTCACCAGGCCCTCCTAACCTTACCATGGGCATAGGTCAATTTCGACCCGAAGCTGTTCAATTCGTAGGAGAAATACTATTTTCCAAAAATTTTAATTAGATTTCGACCTGAAGTTCTAACGAATCCAGGCAAAATTGTGGAAGACCCATGGGTGGAATAGCTTCGCTATGATGAGAGGGTGCTGAATGCAGTGGTCCGCGACCATGGGTCAAAGGGACGACGCCGAAATCAGCCAAGTTCAGTGCGCAACGCGATAGTCGCGACTGCGTTATTTTCAATTTCAAATTGAACCTATTGGATAAATGTTTTGGATGAATTGCCCACATGGCTGAAGTCGTCTGGGTGTGGGGATGGTGTTGGTCCGCGATCCTGTTGCTGGCCGAAGGTGGGACTTCCAGCAATTTGTCCATTTTTTGAGTAGCTAATTTTGTATGCTGATTTTTGCCGAATTATTGGATGATACGGGGAATTCATGAGATGGAATAGTAAAAAGTGTTGAGAAGATTGTGTTTGTACCAATGTCTGGAGGTTGAGCGGTGAAGAAGAATAGATGTGATCACCAAATGGTGGAGGTGATGGAGGGAAGTGAAGGAGAAGAAAGAGTGTATTTTTGTTATTTTTAATATTTTCATAAATTTTAAATTGATTTGCATTTTTAAAAAAAGTTCAGGAGCAAATTACAATTTATTCTTTATTTTTCTTTTCTTTTCTTTTTTATTTTATTTATATAGGAATGTATATTGGTCATTTTATATTAAAAATTGGTGAAAAGGGCGTTTAACGCAAAGAATATGAAAGGTAGACATGTTCTACGTCAAAAAACGAAATGTAAGAACGTTTTCCACAAAAACCTTCAAAGGTAGGGGCGTTTTGCGCCAAGTACCCTAAATTAAAGTTTCAAACATGCACTAAATCAATAAAAGTAATTATAAAGAATTTAATCTTGCTTCACGGTATAATTGGCACAATAAAATGAAGCCAAATCAGAAACGATCTATTATAATGCACCAATATAATAAATACTGAAGCCCTTGTTGGTACACATTCTTTCAAAATACATTCTTTCAAAACTCATTTTCAATCACATTCTTCAATAAAATAGTATTTTTCATCACGTCAATAACATTTCCTTATTTTTTAACCACATTTCTCATCATATCACTATTTACATTCTTTCCTCAATAATATCCATCAAACACACTCTAAAATTTTAGTTTGGTGCAACTTTTTAATATCATAAATTATAATAGTAAGCTTCCCCGACTTATAGGAGAGATCTATTGATGTCGGACCAATTACGAGCCAAACTAGCAGCTCCAATGTTCCAATCACCAAAAAACAAGGAGGCCATATTTTCAACGAAAAAAAAAATAATTAAACAAATAAACGAGAAGATTTGGGAGCAAATGGTAATCCTAAAATAAATGTAAAACCAAAAGTACAGCACAGTGTTCCTGCAGAAGTAATCCAATAAGAGAAGAAAAATCAAGCATCATAGTCACAAAGATGAAGCAATAACAATTCACTAAAAGCTTCAATCCATTACTTATCACTTCTAAAAGCTTCCGCCAGTCATAATATTTAAGGGTTGACATGCACATCTCAATCAAAATCTTGAGGCTTAGAAGTAAGGGCTGTACCGCATGGGCATCCTGAACCTGGGAACCTTCCTGAAAAGCAAGAGTAATTTTAACGCAATAATGCCGAAGTATGCTTTCAGCCACGGGTTTCTTATTCCCCACTTAACAATTCCCAATAATCTCTATCCCTCCAAAGAGCAGTCATATGCTCGTCCCCTAGATTCACTTCATGGACCCTTTTACCTTTTTCCTTCAATATTCTGCTGCAGAGCCTTTCATTTTTTTTTCTTTTTCCTTATTGACCAAATTATTTTTCTATCTTGTAAAATTGAGTTATTTTTAGCTCAGTCAATCTATGTTACTTTCTCTCTATATAATTTTTAATAGTTGAAAGATTCAATTCGATGTGTGTGAGCACCAACTTCTGTTGCTTTTCTGAAACTATTTAGTTATTTTAGCTATTTATGTTTGGCTCACGTTTATAAACATTCAAGCCACTTTTAACCACACATCCGAGGAATCCATGAGTACTACCCACTTATCCACCACAAATTTCTATTTATGTTTAATTTAAACTGTTCATAAACACTTCCCAAACATGCTCTAGTTGAGTTTCTTCTTACATCAAGCTCAGATAACATGTAAATCAATTTACCCTTTTTTCTGTAGTTTTTAACTTGTCGAGGAAAAATAAAAGGTCACGCCCATGCGTCTTAAGCAATGGCCATTACTTGAAACGTTGGTAAAGAATGCCTATAGCTGAAGCAGCAGACAAATGACTTTGATATGGTCCCACCCCTCCTAACCTTACAATTCTAGAACCATCGTCATTTCAAACTGTATGGTAAACAATCCAGAGGATGATGACTCGTACCCGTATCCATAAGGAGAATAGAAAATTGGAGCAGGAATGTATGGTGTCCTAGAACGATAACCCATGTGGGGGTTGGCACGCCGTGGGCGAAATTGCTTCATGCCAGGAACATTGGTCCTCTTGGCTGACACCTGGAACAATACTCAAAAGGAATTCAAAAATAGGAGAATGGAATGACCATTAAACTGCCATAATCACAAGTTTCTGGTCCTTATTCACATGGTTGGTACATGTAATGAATGCGAGTAACAAATAAATATAACCTTCAATTGGCGACCATGAAGTTCAGATTCATTCAGAAGAACAGCCTGTTCAACAGCTTCTGCCTCAAGAAACTCAACATATGCATACCCCTTTGGTTGCCCATACTTGTTAGTCCGAATAGTTACTCTATTAACAGTCCCACATGACTGGAAATGCTGCTGCACTTCCTCTGGGGTACATGAATAATCCACCTACAAAGCAAGTTTCTTTTGTTTCAAATGAAGCTCCCTCAACAGGGGAGGAGGGGTTTAAAGAACACCGTGAGTGCTATGACGTGCACTTGTATGTATCTATATTCAGTACGTGTATGTAACTCCATTAAAGCCGAAGTAGTAAGGACAAATATGCACGAGGCAAACCTAGGCACTCATCGGTTAAGTCAGCAAACAACAAATTGCATACAGAAAAAAAATCTCTAAAGCAGTTATCTCAGCATTATCAGAAATAAAAAAAACCAATGTTTGCTAAGATAATGAAATCGAAAACATTTGATTAATGGCAGGAAACAAAAATGTTAAAAAATGTCAAAAACTAATATTTCAGAAAGAAATGACTTTTCACCACATATAGCCTCTGTTTTGGATTCTTTTCTTTTCCTAAAATCTACTTTTCGAACTCAAACATAAATTTTAAGCCACACATTTTTTAGCAATCACAAGTACTACCTAGTTATCAACCACTTATCCAAGTTGGAGATATTAAAACAAGCAGCATCAATCTTAAAGCACAAAAGACGGAATTCCAATTAACAAATAATTGTAAGCAAAACAGTGAAAATAGCCAGAAGGCAGAAACGTAACATGCAATGCTAATACATGCACACAGCCAACTTCTTTGATTCATGTCACATATACATAAATAATAAATGGAGTGTGCAGACACAAAATCCATCTTATTCTTGCTATTATAGAGGACGAATACATTAACTAAGTCAGTAGCGAGCATAAATAAGGTGACATCAGAAAAAAATACACAGCAGCTCACTATTTTGCATACGTCATAATTAGAATATATCTACTAGGAACAATTTTTTGAAAAGCTCAAATAGATATAAAGTTAACTAACATGTTCCAAAAAAGGACAAAAAGAATAGCTCATCCACATAAAGCACACCTTATGGAAAGATGCCTGGATAGTACCAGCAATGGAAGTTACCAAGGACTAATGGAAAAAATGAATTCTGGAATAGTGATTGATGGAAGAATGCGTGGTTAAAAAGTAATGAAAAGTTTTAGATTTGTGTGTAATATTATTTTATTTGGAGAATGTGGTTGAAATGAAGAAAGAGAAAAAAAATGAGAATGAGAATGGGTGTCAAACAAGGCCTAAATGTAAATTTCTTTTAAAACCACTGCAACTTGTTGGTGAAGAAGCCTTACATTGCCGACGAAGATTGAGCGAGAATCCACTTCTTCTCTATTTGCCTGATTAGCTGCAGCAGCAGCAGGATCTGGTTGCAATAAAGGAAATACATAAAAAAAGGCACTGATAAGAAATGTAATAGAAAATGGTATCTGCTGATGACATTGAAGTTATCATACAGAAGCTGTCACTTAGACAAGGGCGTCAAAACACTCATAAAAGTCAAATGCAGTAAGCATTATCACCTTCATCGACCCTCATTGTTATCTCGAATTTGATTTCATAACACTAGTAGACGTGCTGATCATAAAAAGGAAAATAAAGTCCTTATACATTTTGGACCAGTCAAGGTCTCGAGGTCCATACTGCCATAGTTGACTACTATAGTATATTGCGGTGAAGCTCACCAAAAGATGTATATCAAATAGTGTCTACAAATAAGTACTGGAAAGGGTAACTCAAACATAAGGCACCACCAAACATAAGTAGTAGTAGTTAAAAAATTAAGCCTTACTCTTCAGATCCTCTCATCACCCCATCCATCTACCTACCCACCGAGAAAAATAGTAACAATCCAAAGCAATAAGCAGTAAGTATACTTCCAAATAAAGGAAAAGGTTATAATGTAAAACTGACACAATATATTGGTAGTGAAAAAAGGTTCAAGATATTTATTCTATAACTTGGCAGAAAAACCACGCAGATTTAGAAACTAACAGATGGAGATAACAATATATCAAGAATATTGATAATTACGATGAGACGCAAAATGAGACCATAATCAGCAAGTTGAATTACATAGGATCACAACATGACATCTTGATCTAGAACTGTAAAAGAGAACAAGAAAGAGAGAGAGAATTCAGAGATTACAGAGAGATGGAATTAATATCTGAAATGAATTGTCATTTCCTTAAAAAAAATTTCCCTCTTGTTTAGGTACTATAGCGAATAATGACTTGGTGAGGATCCCACTCTACTTGCTCTACATAGAAATGCAGAGATTTCAAGAGAGAATAAAATGATTCAAGAGATACTTGTCAAATGAAGAGCGTAATATGGTGAATAAAGGGTATGTTAAATACTCAACTACGGAAGATGACTTTGGTGATTTTGAATCTACCCATGATCGTTACTGCTTGTACCTGAAGATTTGGTGGGTTATTTATGATGCTTGCACACCTATGCTTCAAAATTATGCCTTGAAAGTAATGGGGCAACCATCTTCTTCATCTTGTAGTGCTCGA
>CAIGRL010232362.1:0-15465 GCA_903798325.1 Fraxinus xanthoxyloides
CATCATTGTATGTAACATATTTTGGGGACTTATGTTTTAAACACTTGGTCTTATATTTTGTTGAAGTGCACTTAGTCAATGGGTTGTAAAAATGATGTAATGCTTGCATGTGGTCATGAAGTCTGGTAGTAGAAATATTCAGTCTAGTGTAGTTTCAAGTTGTTTTCGTTGTGGTGGTTTTGATTGAACTGGTGGTTCCAAAAAATATTTGTTGCGGATGTTTTTATGTGGTTTTGTTGATTTTCAGGTTAGTTTTGTCAAAATTACAAGGGAAACTCTGTCAAAATTTCTATAAAATTATTGTAATCACTAAATAGTCAGTCAGTCATAGAAAAGTCTATGTAGCCTTGGTGGTGGGTTCAGCATCTTGCTGGAATTCATCATCGGCGCACGCCACGTCCGGGTCCACTAAGGTGACTCGAGGCGGGGTCGGGTCAATCCAAGTCCCAATATGTCGTCAAACTTGGTAACCAAAAATGTAATGCTAGGCTTTTTGTCGCCTCAATAAATTCCTGAGAAGCCAACAATGTGCATTAGACCATTTCACCTATCGATTCATACCTCACGTGAACCAACAGAAGACGTCATAAACCTGATTTTTGACGACAAGGTCACCAACTTTGATGTTATCTTGGCTGAAGAATCCAGAAATAGCTTCAGTACTATAGTAAATATTAGCAGATTTCCTTGTATGAACATATAGCCTATAGAAAGGTTATAATACTGAGGAGTTATTTAAATCAATGAAATCAGTTTAAATACTATGGTGAATAGCACTAAATACTATATGCTAGTAAATAAAAAAGCATCATATGAGAACACATAGTGGGCACATCAGTAATGTATCACGCGTAAGCAACTCCACTTTTCAATTTAAATTAATGGTATATATAGATTTAAAAACTTCAAATATAAATACATTGACATATTAAATAATTTTTATTTCATGAAGCTAGAAATAATAAGACTTTAAAACTCGACAAACGAAAAACAGAACTACTACATGTATACAAGTGAAAAAGAAAAAAAACAAAACGAACCATTCTTTTTATAAGGACTTGATTTGCTTGACCTGTATTTGGAATAAAAGAAACATTGAACCTGCACGAAGATGCATAAGTTTTAAAATCTCGTAGTCCCGTCAAATTGACAACCATGAAATAGGTTCATTCAATTTAGTTTGAAAGAGAACACATATCTCAATAGTCAACTCATAGAGAAATAGGACTTTGAAGATGGCGCCCACAAATTAGAGCTGTTCATGTTAAAAATGACAGCGAATGTCTGATGGAGAGTGCCAACACCAATTTCCCCAAAGTACTGAGTATTCATGTAGCTCTTTAATGCTACAATACCAGCATCTGCAGAATCCCCAAGTTCACCTCGGAGATTATACTTTCTGATTGAAGCTCTCAGGGCCTCTCCTTCTTTGGACTCAGGCAGCAAGCTGGCTGTTTTGATCGAACTTCTTTTTTTTCTTTTAGCCCATCTGTCACTAATCCATCTTTTGAAGCAGAACAGGCAAGAGAAAAAAGCATGGATGAAAGAACCAGGGTGACAGCACTCAATTTGATTCCCATTTTGACCAATAATTTCATATCAACATTTAAGTCTGTAAGTCGTCGATAATCAGTTTCGAACTTCTATATAAATTCACAGCTTTGATAATTTTTAAACACTCTTTTGTTTCTCAAAGTAGTATTTAGCAGTATTTTTTTTTTCTTTTTTCGACTTTTATCTTAAAATTGGCTAGTGATGCAAAATCATAAAACTGAAGAAATTTATGTGTGCATTATGGGTAAAACAACTTACTTTGAGTTTTCCAAGAGAAAATTGTAAGATTTTACAGTTGAATGGTAATGATAGAAAGAAAACCAAAACCAAGCAGCTGATGAAGAAGATGATGGAAGAAACTGATCGATTATCTTTGAACCAATATATTCATCTATTTTATTATCATCAATACAAGTAAAGATATATAGGAGAGAAGAGGGGGTAAAAAGGGTAAAAGCTAATCCTAACAAACTATAACAGAAAGGATGATGGTGCATATAACCACGTGCCATTGTCGAGCCTGCAGCTGTCTGAAAAGCTCAAAGCCTTATGGAATATTTACATTACCAACTGATAAGTTAATTGCATTGTATATCTAATAGATAAGCTAATTACTTTATACATTCTAACAGCCCCCTCAAGATGGAGAATAGATATTTTCTATTCCCATCTTGAGCAAATGAGATCTCAAAGTGATGGAAGATAACACCTTGGTGAACATGTCTGCAAGTTGCGAATGAGTAGGAATGTAAGATGTAGAAATGTGTCCAGCCTCAATCTGATCCCTGATTTAGTGATAGTCCAGCTTAATATGCTTAGTCCTTTCATGAAATACTGGGTTGGAAGCAATGTGAAAAAGCAGCTTGGTTGTCACAATGCAAGGTGATTAGTTGAAAATGATGGACTTGGAGATCCTTCAGAATATATTTTAACCATGTGATTTCACAACAAGTGCTAGCCATTGACATGTACTCTGCTTCAGCACAAGAACGAGATACTACAATTTGTTTCTTGGACTTGCATGAGATCAAGAAATCCCCAAGGAAGACACAATAACTAGTGACTGATCTTCGAGAATCAGGACATGCTGTCCAGTCAAAGTCACAAAATGCTCGAAGGATCAATGAGGATGAAGAGGGAAATAGCATACCTTGTCCTAGTGCAAGTTTCAGATATTTGATTACTTTTTGAACTGTAGTGAGGTATGTATAAGATGATGCTTCCATGTATTGATTGAGCTTCTGAATAGCATAACATATATCAGGCCTAGTTAGGGATAAGTTCATCAATTTTCCAATCAGTTTTCTGTAAATTGTGGCATCAGGTAGAGTCTTTCTTGTGTCCTTTCCCAACTTCAAGTTCTGGTCCATAGGTGACCTTGCTGGTTTAGCACCAATTAGCCATGCATTAGCTAACAAATCTAAAGTATATTTACGTTGGGATATCACAATTCCCTTACTTGATCTTGCAAGGAAATACTTTAAGTCACCCAATGCCTTAATTTTTAATCTATTGCTGAGAAACTTCTGAACTCTATCTATTTGTCTCAAATTCGACTAGTCATCACAATATCGTCTACATAGACAAGCAGAGTTGTAAAAGAATGATTGGTGGTCATGAAAAGGCTGTAATCAGCTTTAACTGAGAGAAGCCAAACTCTATAAGTGCTATAGAGAATGTAAAATACCACTGTCTTGAAGCTTGCTTCAGGTCATAGATTCTTTTTAAGAGCTTGCAAACTTGGTTAGGAGTTCCTTTTGTATATCCTAGAGGCTTTTGCATATAGACCTCTTTGTGTAGCACTCCATGTAAGAAACCAATGCTCACATCAAATTGCTTCAAGTACCAATTTTGAACTACTGCTATTGCCAACAAACATCGAACAGGTGAAATCATTTCATTGTAATATATTGCTTCCCTTTGATTGTACCCTTTGGCCACTAGCCTCGCTTTGTGCCTTTCAATACTTCCATCTGAGTTAAACTTCAGCTTGTATATCCATTTGCATCTAATTGATGTCTTTCCTGGTGGAAGATCAGTGAGAGTCCATGTTTTATTTAACTCAAGGGCCTCTATCTCTGAGTTCATTGCCTTGCATCAATTAGGATCATTCACAGCTTGATGGTAAGTATAAGGTTCAAAGTAAGTGCAAATGGAGGTTGAAAAGATTTGAACTGGGGTGATAGCTTATGATAAGAAATAGTGCTAGAGAGCAAAAAAGATTTACCTGCAGAGGCTGGAGACCTTGTCATGGAGGAAGATTAGGATTGCTGAGTTGATGCAGCCTGATGACAGTGAAAGTCTTGCAAGTATTGGGGAGCCTTTTTTACTCTTGTTGATTTTCGAATGATAGGTAATGATGCAGGTGGTATTTGAGGAACATCATCAAGTGCAGGACTATTAGAACTACTGGGAGTGTTCTGATAAAGTTTATTTTTTCTAGAGGATTCAGGCTATGTATCTGATGTTGATTCATGAATAGAAATGGCACTGTAAGGAAGTGGTTTGGTGAAGAAGAATTCAGATTCTTCAATGGATTTTTCAGATTTTTTATAAGGAAAAAGAGTTTCATGGAATATTATAGCCCTAGATATGAATATGGTTTTTGACTGCAAATCCATCACTTTGTATCCCTTCACCCCAAAGGGATACCCCAAGAATACACACCGTCTCCCTCTAGGATCAAATCTCTTTCTCCCACGTGCTAATGTAGAGGCATAGCAAAGGCATCCAAAAATTCTAAGGTGTAAGTATGTTGGTTTGCATTGGAATAACACTTCAAATGGTGATTTGTTTTGCAGCAATTGTGTGATGACTCTATTTATCAGGTATGTAGCTGTGAGAATGAATTCATTCCAGTAAAACAGAGGTAGGCCTGACTGATATTTCAAGGCTCTTGCTATTCATTAAATGCTAGCGCTTCCTTTCAACTATATTGTTTTGTTGAGGGGTCTCAACACAACTCCTATGATGGATGATCCCATTTAAGCTACAAAAGTCTGTTAGTTTAGATTCAGGTCCATTGTCACTCCTAAGAATTTTAACTAAGATTTGGAACTGGTTTTCTACCATTTGAATAAATGCTTTGATTGAATGATCAACATCAAATTTTCTTTGAAGAAAATATATCCAAGTAGCTCTTGAAAAATCATCCACTGTCGAAAGAAAATGCTTGGATCCATCAGAATTTGTAATAGAAGATGCTGAAAGAGGTTGTCTAGGATTAAGGACTGATAGGATAGTTACTAAGGCTGTGGGCGGAACTTTGTTTAGCTTGAGTCAATACAAGCCATTCCATAATTCACCCTTCCTAATCGTCCTCCAAGACCAAAGGTCCTGCATAAAATAGACATCGGACATGGATATTAGGCAACAAGGAATTTGTTGTGTTACCTTTTTGACAGACACTAAATTAAAGTGGAAATTGGGGACATATAGCACATCCTTGAGGATTATAGACTCTATGACATGCACTACTCAAGAATAGATATCTGGAACCATCTCCCCAGTAGGTAGTTTTACTGAGAGAGAAGTTCTTACTTTAATGGAGGTGAAGTAACTGGTGTTACAGATCATATGATCTGTTACAACAGTGTCAATAATCCATGGAATACCTGCATAATTCTGAGAGGGTGTGGGTGCAGCAAATAAACAAGTGGCTATACCAAATAGGTCAGATTGGGGATTAGTTTTTTAGTGATCAAAAGTCTGCACATGATGGACACAATAATTGGCCTGTGAGTTATCCTTAGGTCGAAGCAAAGCAAGGAACTCTTGATATTCTTCCTTGGTTAGAAAAAATGGCCTCTCATTCCTTCCTGCATTGTACTTGACTGATTTGTAAAGCTCCCATCTCTCCTTTGAACTTTGTGTAACTTATGATTTGGAGAATAACCATGTAGCTTTTAACACTTCTCTATAGTGTGTCCTATCATATTGTAGTGTGTGCAAAAAGGAGGCTCAGTATGACCTGCCTTAAAGCACTTATCCAAGTTGTGTCCAGGGATCTTGCAATGTGTACAATAGGGTATGTCCTTTTGCCCAGTGAAAATTGATTTTCCATAGCTAAGATTTCTGTTATCTCCATAGTATTTCCTAGTTGCTATTGAAATGGCCTCATTGTTCATAACAGTAGATGTAATTTGCCTCTGTCTTTCCTGTAGTTGTATGTAAGAGAATACCTTATTCACTGGTTGAAGAGGGTCAAGCGTCATCACTTGAGCCCTTGTGTTGTCCTAAACTTCATTTAGCCCCATTAGGAACTTAATCACACAGTCATGTTGGTGCCTATCCACCAACACCTTCAACTGTCTACAGCTACATTCAAGGATAGGATCATCGACTGCCAATTCATCCCAGATGGTTTTTAGCTTATCATAGTAGATACTTACAGAGTCTCCTTCTTGTTCTAGATCAGCCAATGCCTTCTTCAGCTTATATATTCTGGGTCCATTTTGTTGAGAAAATCAATCCTTAAGTTCTGTCCATATCTCACTTCTCTCATCCATGAATGCAACATTGGATCTAAGGGAAGGAGATATGGCATTTTAAATCCATGACACCCCATTTAATTACATCTTTCCCATGGATCGAAGGAGATACTGCTTGGTTCAGGTCTAGGCAGAGTCTCATTGATGAAATCAAGATTATTTTTAGCTCGAAGTGCTCTCCGGAGTGCCTTTGACCAGGTAGGATAATTTTCTATGGTTAGTAACTCTGTCACTAAAACAGCTCATGGGTTATCTAAGTTTTCAGGAGCTTGAACAAGGGTTGTGTTTTCACTTCCACCGAAATTCATTTCGGCAGTGGTGGTCATGGCTCTGATACCATGTAAAATTTTACAGCTCAATGGTAATGATAGAAAGAAAACCAAGCAGCCGATGAAGAACATGATGGAAGAAACTGATCGATTATCTTTGAACCAGTATTTTCATCTATTTTATTATCATCAATACAAGTGAAGATATATAGGAGAGAAGGGGGGATAAAAAGGGTAAAAGCTAATCCTAACAAACTATAACTGAAAGGATGATGGTGCAACTGGCTGATAAGCTCAAAGCCTTATGGAATATTTAGATTACCAGCTGATAAGTTAATTGCATTGTATATCTAATAGATAAGCTAATTACTTTATACATTCTAACAAAAATATTCTTCCAACTCAGACTTTTTATCAATGAAATTAGACAATGAATTAACTGTCATTATTAAGAGGGTGATATTAAAATTAAAAGAAGAGAAACAAGCAAAAATAACAAAATCTAAATATCACCAAAACAAAATATATTTCGTCAATTTTCCTTGTGCAAAAAAAAGAAAATCGTAAAGACTAATACAAATATACACCCTACGAAATTGAATAACATCAAATCAAGTTTTTTTCCAGGGTACCCAGACTACAAAATGAAAAACCTAAAAGCATATAATACATTTTCACTTCATTTTCCTATATTCATTTCCCAGTAAAAAAATACAAGTCGTTTTCATTTGGTATTCATACGAATGCGTTAAATATTAGTTTGATTTAAATAATTTCTGTTGAATATTAGTTTGACTTAAATAATTTCTGTATCAACAATAAAGACTGATATATTCACATACAGCAGAATTAGATAGAGGTGAAGAACTATTGGAGTTTACACTTATGCAGGAGCAGGAATACTTCCAAGAATAAAATTAATCTACCAAAAGCATGTTATAAGTATAAAATAAAACAGAGGATGCATGAGCCAATTCTCAAAAGTAAATATAACTATTCAAAAAAAGAAAATGCAAATATGCCTTCTTCTCCTAAAATGCAAAGTGTTAAGGCAGGAAGAAAGTTAGAGACCAGAGAGCCTTCCATTGTTTCTTCTACACAGCACAACATAATTTCCTAAAAATAAAGTCAAATTCAAAGGTATAACTTTCATTTGGTTCAATTTACAAGAACAAGAACACGAAGAAGCTTTAAATGGGTTGACTGAAAGCTACATAAAATTGAAAGAATTAACTACAAAATTTGCAAAAGTTGGTGCTCGAAAGAGGAATATGTTATACTCTCTTTGGAAGTCGTACCAAGGCTGATTGTGGAATGAACTCAGGCGGCTTATCGTTGAGCTTACTACTAACAGATGCAAGGTTGGTAAATCGGCAGCTACAAATATCTTCGAGAGAAAGGCAAAGGGTTAGGACTATTTTGATAAACTTTTAGCTTTTCTAGTCATAGCTAAAATATTCAAATTCAACAATACTGCACCAGTATACTAAAAAACATTTCGAAACTAATCCAAAAGAATATTTCAAAAAAATTGGCACATGTAATGGTGAAAGGGTGGACAAAAATCCGTCAAAAGCAGAGGTGGAGGCTAAACATCAGCAACAACAGTAGAATCGTTATGCCTTCTTGGAAGCAAGCTTTTGTAACTTTGTATATACAAACAAACCAGCAAAAATCGAACTCATTAACTCCAAAGAAGTATAACAAATTGAATAATTGGCTTGAGCATAAGCATTAATTGTGTCGATGTTTAGGTAGTAGTTTAACGAATCATTTGATGTTACCCCTACACAAATCAATAAAACACACATACCAGGGAAAACACCAGCAAAGCCATTTAATCAAGATAAATTATGCAATCAATACGATAAATTCATTGGTGAATTAATCATCAAGGAAAAATGCTGCTTTGCCAAACGGATGGTGGAGCATGGAGGAGTGAGCAAAGGCAAAATTGTTAAAGTTGTAATTTCAAAGAAACCGAAAGATGGCTTTGTGGAAATAAATTAACCAAACACAGCTTCAAATCGGATGCTAAAGAAATATATCGCGACTCAAAAATAAAATAAAATAAAATAAACTTTCTTTACATAGTTTTTTCGTAAGCATGCGAGTTTCAATGGTTTTGACTAAAATCATTGACATTTCTATTAATTTTGCAACAACTTCATCCAAAAAATCTAATTCACAGTTTATTAACGTACCTAAAACAACCATCGAGTTTCCCTAAATCTCACAATGAAATTCAAATCATTGCCCTTCAGAAACACGAAAATATAAACATTTTATTTCAACAATCACGTAAAGCAAATAAAACCATTGAGCTTGAATTCAAGAAATTAACAAAGATTTTCTTTAATCTCACCAAACAATTCCATACGCCCCACGTCCCACAACCTTATTCCATCCATATTTATCCAGCTTGTGAGCAAAGAAGTCTTCAATCATCACTTATGGATTAGTCCAAAACAAAACATTATATAAATTTGAGTATCAATAATAAGTAGTTTGGCATGTAAAAGAAAAAAATCTTGTTAGATGACGAAAATAGTATTATAGATGTGAAATTAAATTAAATAGAGATATCGTAAATGTTTACAAATACCATGTTTGAATTGTTAAAAATATTAAGATCATCGGGTATGTATAAAGTACTCATTAAAACAAAGGTCAACTGTAATCTCCCATCCTGTCTCGTTAAACTGTTTCTAGTGGATATCGTGAAACAAAACATTCTATGAATTTGAGTATAAATATTGGGAAGTTGGGCCTATATGAAAAAATATTAAGTTAGATGAAAGTAGTATTTATAAATATAAAATTAAATCAAATAGATAAATAATTATGACAGAAAATAGTATTTGAATGTGTATCCATTTTTGGCACAAGGTAAATAAGGTATGATTTCAAATGTCATCTTTTTGTCTTCGTATTTTCTAAGATCTGTTCTACTGGATAAAAATGTCAGAGAGTACAATAATACATGAACATAATTAAAATGCTATGCTTGCATGTGTTTTTATTTCATTGATGTACGGACATGATTGCTGCAATCATATACTTGGAATTTCTATTCATGAAGATTGACAAGAAAAAGATACCAATTGTTGTATGGATATGAACTTGGAATTAATAAGTAGTTGCACTGTATCCATGGACTATCAACAATAGGGAGGTCGTCATTCATGTATCTTTCTAAACGATAGATGTCTATGCGCCCTTCGATATTTCTTCGGTGTTCGTCTACTGTCCGCATTTGATGATTAACACAATCACGGTGAAATTCGAAGTCCATAATTGCATATTCTTTAGAGAGGAGGGTGCAACCATCATTAATCAACTATCTAAGCAATCGTAATTCCAAGTCAATATGCTAATACAATGGATAAGTGTAAGTTAGATATTTTGTATACAGAAAAGAATTTATAACTGTGAATAAATTTGATTGGACTAACCGCAATATTGATATATTTTCTTGTATCCAATAAATTTTTCAACATATCTCTTCCATATGTATTACTGTTTCCAACTTCCCAATGTGTATTGTAGAATATAATTAAACTTGTTGGGAAATAAATGATATAGAATTTGTAACATNTAATTGCATATTCTTTAGAGAGGAGGGTGCAACCATCATTAATCAACTATCTAAGCAATCGTAATTCCAAGTCAATATGCTAATACAATGGATAAGTGTAAGTTAGATATTTTGTATACAGAAAAGAATTTATAACTGTGAATAAATTTGATTGGACTAACCGCAATATTGATATATTTTCTTGTATCCAATAAATTTTTCAACATATCTCTTCCATATGTATTACTGTTTCCAACTTCCCAATGTGTATTGTAGAATATAATTAAACTTGTTGGGAAATAAATGATATAGAATTTGTAACATTAAAGTTAGTATGATAAAGTTTAAATTTGTTACCCGGATGGATTTTGTGCTATCCAATCTCTAATTGTTTGATCTCTCCATAAGATAATCTTCTAGGAGATAACCCAAAAATTGTACAGCTTTTACTTTACCTATTTTTCCTTTGTGGTGAAAGTTGTGTTAAATGTTGAACGTGTTGAAGTTGTTGAGCTGTTGAGGTATGTTGTGGTTCTGCTGTATCAGCCGCACTCTTATGGAGATAAATATCTTAGTGGAAGGAAGCTATAGCAGCTTCCATATTTGATTCCCAGTCAAACATTTTTTTTCAGCATATTGGTATTCTTTTCTTCAATATAATATTTCGCTGAAGTGAAACCGGAATCTACGTAATCTTGCATGCTAGATAGAATGGTTTGATAGTATTCTTTTTGTGATTGTTGTTGTTCTTCGAAGAAATGTTGATACTGGTCTTATTGCTACTTTTGTTGTTGTTCAAATAACTCCTTAGGATTTGTGAGAATTGCTTTATATTTCCTACCTACATTGACATTATATCTTCCTTATATTTATTCATCAATTGATCCATTTTCTCTCTGGTTAAATAATTAGCAGAAGCAGAAGTTGAACCAGCTTCAACTGAAGCCTGTCTTGTTCGAACATGATGACCAATTGGGAAGTTATCAGTGTCATCTTCAGCTTCTAGAATCGCTTGTGTTATATTGTTTAGTTCTCTTTTTACAATACGATCCAGTATGTTGTGGGGGTTATCTTGGGGCAACGAAAGAGTTGTGTACCATAATGTCTCCAATTCGTCCTCTGTAGGGTCCAACAATGGAAGCATTTGGATCTATAATTGTAATTGCAATAAAATACTTAAATGATTTCAGTTGAATTTTTGTTCAAAAGTTATGATTGAGTATATAATGTTGGATAAGAAAAAAAATATAGCTGAAATTACCTATTGGGTAGTTAGGAACTGTTGTACTATTTGTTCTCATAATATTTTATTTGGTTTCCATCTATGCATTCTTGGGCCTTGTTCGATCTTATATCTATGACGTCAAAATTTTCACTCAATTTATGAAAATGCTTCATATATCCAATAATGAAAAACGATTAAATAAATATTAGAAATATAAGATAATTATTTATAAATAAAGTAAAAATTAAAAATAAAGGAGGAAAGTACCTGGAATCCAAGCAGATATCCATTTAATTAGTATTTACATTCGTTCTGGTTGTTTTCTTGCATTTTTTGTATTCATTATAATTGTGAATGTTGCAATGAGTTCAATAAAGTAAAATATGTTTTATGACCCCATGGATAGTTAAGGAAATCTTAAAGATGCTCTACCGTGTCTAGAGTTCTGTAGTCGATATTTCTCCCAATAGATTTTAAAATACATTCTACTAACATTACCGGTCCAACTTTGAATTTATCTTGTTGATGTTCGCATAAATAAAATCATTCACATACCGATTTTTTTTGTACCATTAAAGTACTAGTTTCGAAGCCTATCACTGTTGGAGTATAGAGGCACAACAATGTCATGACAAGGTAAACCGGTAATGAGACAACATTCTTGCATACCAAAGCAGGCTAAATAATCATCTAATTTTACCCATACTTCATTGTTTTTCCTTGAATTGACAAATCTCATTATGAATTCGTGAACCAATTTGCTGTTAAATTGTTCTTCTTCTTCTCATCTATTAATAAATCCATATAAAAATCCATAGAAATGAGTGCACATTAAGGATGATTGGTCATCAATACCGAGAAGTTGTATGAAATCTTTAACATATTGATGATTTGGAATATTGAGTAATTGTAGTAGAAAACCAATGCTCTGTAGAAGTGAAATAAAACTTAGTTTTTAAAAATGTATAGCAAGTTAATCTCATATAAGTAATTTCTTATGAAATGTGAGAACAGGAAACTTTAAAAAAAAAAAAGGCGCATAAACTAATGACCACCACACGAATAATCTAAGAAGTTTCATATTAGCTTGTTTTAGCCAATTATAAACTACAAAGTACATGCATCTTGTAACACCAAAACCATTCGAGAAAAACAATTTACAAATATATTGGACCTTGTTAATAACAAATAACTATAGACGAATCATTGGTCTGATATTTAATTGAAAGTTTTATAAAAAGATTTTCAATATAGAATTCAAAATTCTTTTCAATAGCATAAAGCCTAGCAACAATACATTCAGGAAATCGGTAGCGGACACCGTGTCCGCAACGTGACAAGGGTGTCCGCATCTAGAGAACATCAGTTGTTGTCCGCGCAGTCCGAATCGCACGGACACCAATTGTTGTATGCAGTATGTCAACCCCGTGTGGACATAGTGAGTTACCTGTGTTTGCAAGATTACGGTCTTACCTTTGTGGAGATGGTGGCGGTGATAAGTAAAGAGTGTTTTCGAGAGAGATAGGATTGAAGAGGAAGAGAATGGTAAAATGAATGGGTAAAGTTGTGGAGGAGATAGATTATTTATTTTATTAATATAATTTGATTAAGTTTTAAATATTTATTTAATTATAAAAACAATTTTATATTAAACATAATTTTTATTTTTGTTGAGTTTAGATTTTTCTGTAGGTTTAGATAAATTTTATTTGTATTTTTAACTATTTATTTAATTTAAACTAATTTTATATTAAACATAATTTTTATTTTTGTTGAAGTTTAGATAAATTTTATGAAATCGTTACAACGTATTATGCGGAATGCTCCTCTTTTCTGTGGAGCTCGCTCCGAAGAGTCGGAGAGAGCCCTGTATTATGTGGATTATTTATTTAAAAATTTAGTTATTTATTTAAAAATAAATGTTATATTTTGTTAATGGAAAATTAGAGAGTAGATTTTAAAAGAATTAAGAAAACAAATTTAAGTTTGTAATTATATTAAGTAAGCATATATTATTAAAATGAAATTGAAGAAAAAAGTTGAAGTGAAGAAATAAAAGTTAAAATGAAAAAAAAGAAAATTGAACTCCTCATTGTGCGGAGTAACTCCGCACAATGTGGAGTTCTCTCCGAATGTGTGCGGAGTTTCTGCACAATGCGGAGTTTTACTCCGTACAGTGCGGAGAATCTCCTCGTGTTGTGCAGAGTAAAACAGGGAGTACCAAATATTTTTTTTTAAAATTTAATCTTATATATTTTATATATACGTAATTTTTTTAATTGATAAAAAACAATTATGTTTAAGTTGGTTCTAATTTAAAAGTAAAATTTGTTAAATATTTAAAATAATTTGTTAAGTACTTCTATTTTTAATAAAAGTATAATGGATGATTAAATATATGTATATGTAATGTATAAATAGTATGTAAAACAGAAGACTGTTTTTATAGATAATAACATAGACAACAACTACATCAAAACAGACTTAACATGTTTCCAATTTTACTAGTGACATATGAAGCAAAAAATGACATTCTTCTATTGTCAAAAAATGACTTTCTTCTGTTGTCAAAAAAATGACATTCTTTTGTTGTCTCTTTCCTTCTGTCAAAAACAAACCTGTATCTTTTCAGTTTGGATTTTCTTCAACAGTATCATTAGTTTTCATTTTCTTTATCAAACCGGTTTCAACTTTTTCATCTGGCAAAGCTTTCTTTCGTTTGCCTTTTGTAGTTGATTTGGTTGGATTATCATTTGTTATCATTTTCGAATTAACAGTATCACTAGTTGCAAGAGAATCGAATTTGATGAGTGTGTTTGTGTTTGAAGAACTTATAATTGAAGAAGAGAATATGATTTCATATATGTATTCTGGTGGGTTGTCTCTTTGGAGTTACTTTCAAGTAGAAAAGTTGTTCTTCTTCATTCTCGATGGTCATCACATTAATGATTGCTACATTGGAATCCTATATTTGAATTATGTAGTTTAGTATAAGGAAAAAATTATTCAGAAGAAAATTGTTAAGAGATTAGTAGTATTTAAGTTTCATCTTCTCAATACGATTCATTATGTCTGTAGAGCATTAGCTTCCAATAATGTTTATGCTATTTTACCTATCATACTTGCATCCAATCCTCCTGATTCGTCTTGAAGGTGCATGAAAACATTTGCTCTACATAAAGAAGTTAATAGATTTATAAACTATATGTATTTTTTAATAAAATATTAATTTTAATAACTATTAAATATGTTATTACCTTGGTATTGCTTTAGCATGTTCAAACTTGCAAAAACGACATTTATGAATTTGACCTAAATCTCCATTGGATGTTTTCTAACAATTACTACAAGTCAAATACCAAAATATTTGCTGCACGGAAGTAATTTTCCATTAAGCTTTCACCCAATATAATTTTTTCTTTATGTAAATGTATTTATATAATTAGAAATATATAAGAGAAGTTATAGGTTTCATAACATGTACAAATGTACAAATATATTTAAATAAAAGGTGAGAAATTACCCCCAAGTAAAACTCCTTGTAAATCAGCAATAGACATGAGTTTTGTGTCATCTGGAGGTGAAATTTCTGGTGTTGTCACTTCAACGGATGGTTTACTTCCAATCAATTCATCAAGTTTTTCTTTATTGGTATGAAGAAGTTAAACAATTAAGTATAAAACTCAGTGGTAAATAAATTTTATGAAGTTAGAAAAATTGAATTAAATTATTAACCATTCTCTGTGATCTGCAACAATTTTTGCATTAATAAAGAAAGTATGATACCTATAAACAAATGATATGATTAGTTTTCTTATTAAATAATATATAAATACTAATATTTTGTTTGTATTATATTAACCGAAGAAACTTTTAGATTAGTTGCCCACATGATAGGTTTGCTTAGAAGGTTTTCACTTATGGTAACACATTCTCTATCTACAAATGTATCCCACATGGTTAGCATGACCGTTTGGAAATGTTTATCTATAAGTATAACATCTTGAAGACATGCTTCTGCCTTGAAATGTGTCTGGATAATCCTTTTTTGATGAAGTTCTACAGTAATACCCATAATACTTGTAATTAATACATGAAAGTTATGTTGTTATGTATATAATAAAGATGAAAATGATGACTATGAAATATGAATTAGAATTATATTGGCTAATTTAGAATTTTACTTATGTCTGTATTAGTATCCATGTATTCTTCCAATTTGTTAAATGGTGTGAGCTCGTATTTTGAGAAAACAAAATTCAAATTATCTTCATGAACTTCTTCTATTTTTTTTTCCCTGTGATACTCCAGATTTTTTTCTTGAAGAGACCCTTTGAATTCGTTTTTGTT
>CAIGRL010232474.1:0-10107 GCA_903798325.1 Fraxinus xanthoxyloides
TATTTTAATTTGGCATGATTTTTGAAATTTTGTCATTTTTGATAAATTCGAATTTTTGGCTATAATGTTCAACTTGTAGACTTATTTTCATTATTTGTAGATATATAAAAAAAAATTTAATTTCAGAGACGTTTTTTCTATATTTTCGACGTTAATCTCATATTCTTCCAAGTAAATTTGCTGGTAAAACTAGCCTGCGGAATAATCATTACTCTGCTCGGCATCACAGAGCGACGAGTATCCTGAATACTCATATTTCTGGTGGAAAATGGAAAAGCAGATGCATGGATTTGGATATCCATTAATTCTATATTTGACACTGGAAATAAATCAAAGAAATGCTTCTCACTTCGATTGGATTGTATGAATTTACGAGCTTGTTTGATGGGAATTTATAGTCTTATTACTTCAGGAATATGAAAATTTAGACCACGTTTTGATTACTTCCTTTGAAATATTGAAAATTTACAAATCCATTTGTATAAAATGGCCAAAAAATGTTGAACTAATAAATATTTGACTTTTAATAAATGAAAAATACATCATAGAACTGCTAGATGAAAGGACGCTTGTAATTTACTCTCTCAGTGTCGGATTACAGCCATATCCTGGATACTCCCATTTAACCTCTTCAAAATATACCTTAACTAATTTCATTTTTTTTTCATTTGCATATAGTGAAAAATATTTTGGAAAGCAAATATAACAAGTTCATTGGGAATTACATCAAGGCAAATTTTTTTAGAAGTGTATTATCAGTACGTGTTTCATGTCTTCTTATTCTTACTAAATAAGAATTAGTGAGTTCTCTTATTCTTTTGGCCAGACAGCCACAATTCATTTCTGCAGCTGGAAATTTTAGCATTTAGTCTGATGGATTGGAACCCTAGTTCCACTTAAAAACTATTTGCTTTCTATTTTCCAAAAAGACGAAGCTCAAGTGTCTCGAGATTTAAATTTAAAAAACAAATTAGCATGATGAACATGTTTTTTTCCATCGCATTCTAGCTGGATCCCACATCCAAATTATTCAGTTGGCAAGAATACAATTTCAAGAATTTGCATTTCAAATTTAAGCACGCTTTTCAATTTAGTATATTGATTCAACTTAAGTCATTCTTAAAGGAAGTATCAAGGCTTTAAATCATGAGGACGCGATAGAAATCCGTGAAGGATAAGATGGGTTTAAACTCTCGCAGAGCGGACATCACATAAGTTAACGGCTTAGGCAAGCACATAGGTCCGGTTGTTATGAAGAAATCGGCTTTCTTTGTAAGGACCTAGGCCTCGTGCCCAAACTGTTATATTATAGGTATTGTCCGTTTTGAGCGAGTTTGAGTAAATCTTACACCTCACGAATTTTTATTGCGTCCCCACAATTCGAACCTTTGACCTTTCAACTTAAGTAAGAAAGCGGACAATTCGAAACTTACAACAAGAAAAGAAAGGAAGATTTTGAAAGTGCTAAACGTAGAAATAGTACTTCCACTACATTTTATTTCAAGGACGCACAAAACTTTCTAATAATTTGAGTAAAATATAAGTAGAAATAAATAAATATTCTAGCGATATCAATACAAAAGAATGAGCTGCACATGAGAATACATAGTTTTGTTTTGTAATTGCATTTGAGAAAAAAGGAAAATTAATCGACGATCCCATAAATATCATAGGGAAGTCATAGTGCTTATTTGGTTTAACATTTCCAGCAACAACTTATTTACCTCCTCATAGTCTCTTTCTTGTTCTTTATGACATTAAAACATTTTAATATGCATGACACAATTTATATTTTAGTACAATGTGCTTCTTCCTTTTTTTTACTTTTTTCCTTCAGTATCCGACAAGTAAACTGAAGCATTCACGTAGATGGACCACCGGTACCACTGTGCAATATGAACACTGCAATACGACAATTTATTTGCTTCCTATTTTCCAAAAGACAAGACACAATTGTGTGCACGTTTTAAATCTGAAGACTATGGAAAGTCTTGACAACACATCAGTTATCTGATTTTCGTTTGCTAAAAACATTTGATAAAAAGTTGCAATAATAATTATAAATTTTAATTCTATATCTTCGAGAGCAATAAAATTTTATAAAGAAAATAGACACACAACAACATACAAAATTTGTAGAGGTTCGCTTCAACGTGATACTACATCTTCTGCCGATAATTCTCTTTAATGCAAGTGTACAAGAGAAAAATCGCATACCTTATTTTCTCTAATATCTTTCTTTTGATGAGGATTAAAAAACTCTAATGTTGATCCCTTATTTATGAATAAAATTAGAATAAAATCGAAATTACAAGTATAAATTTCTAAACCATCCTTCATAAAATTTTGGTCGTAGGGGCTCTATCCAGACATCTTGTTGTGAACCCAACAATGACCTTGCCACAAAGGTCGATCCATATACCAATTGTGTATAACAACAATAACTAGACTTCAAAACTTAACATGCCTATGTAATTAAAATAATTATGTGTTATTTTATTGCATACTAGTTGAATATTGCTTTCAAATTGCAAAATTGACAAGAATCCCTTTTGTTGGATTTGAAATGTAGAACTTATGCCTTTCTAACCTACTAATTAAAAAAATTTAATATACTACGTATTGAATTATAAATTATAACAAATAAAAGACAAAGTCAATAAAAGGGATCCAATTCAACAATACGCAAAAAAACAGTGTTGTGAACCTTTTCACAACATGATGCACGCTAACACTGTTAGGTTTTATTGTAATTGGCAAATTTGTGAACAAAAAGGACTAAAATTAATATGATGTGAAAATCAAAGAGTAAGTTGCAATTTGTATAAATTGAGTTGTATAAGTTCTAGGGTTCGAGTATGAAAAGAGGAGAAAAACGGTGTCGCAATTTCGCTAGCTCATCACCATGTCTTATCTTGAGCGGCAGAAACATAACATCGTTGCTCACCTGCCGCTATGTCCTCGTTCAATTCCACTTAATCCAAATATCAAACTACTTATTTCCTAAACATCTATCAGAGTTCTGAAAATCAAGAGAAGGTAACTGGAGTTCCAGTTGTTGTTGGAAAACACGGAATTCTTCGTTAATTCACAAGAGATACATGGATTCATTAAGTCGGGAGTTGGTCCAGGAGTACACAATCGAGGAGGGATCTGAAAATTGCAGTCGGGAGTTGGTGCAGGGCCATACAATCCAGGAGGGCTGTAGGAATTTCAGTCAAGAGGTCAGAAATTACTAGTAGTAGTTGTGTCTAACAGACTGTAAGTTTAAATTCGTTTATAGTAGATTTTTTACTGGCAAAGTGCTTGCAGTTTTTATATAGTCGGGGTTTCTCCGTGATCATTGTGTGTGTTATTTACTATTTTCATATAATTGTGGCAATTCAATATAGAGAAATTGAATTAATTGATTAATCATCTAGAGATAATTAAAAGTGACTTGTTACTATTTAATAATTAGTTTTTTAATTCCTTATAATCACCTATTCACCCCCCTCTATGTGTAATTTGGGTCGAACATCATAATTTTAATTGGTATCAGAGCCACATTTCGATTTATGACCCATAATTAATCTAGATGAGACAGTCAGTATTCGTGCCTTCATTTTCTTACGGAAACAACTATGTATACTGGAATGTTCGAATGAGAACATTTCTTAAATCTTTAAATGAGCATATATGACTTAGTGTTGTGAATGGTTGGGTTGTACCTAGTTCTACTATTAATGATGAAGTAATCCACACTCACATTGCTAATTGGAAATGAGAAAACTTAGATGAATGCAACTGGAATATTAAAGGACTTTATGCCCTGTTTATGATTATGTCTATAGAGGAGTATAGAAGAGTGTCGATTCGTGAAACTAAGAAAGAAGTTTGGAATATTTTAGAAACCAGACACCAGGGAACCAAAATCATTAAGAACTCTAAACTGCAGATGTTGACCTCTAGATTTGAAAAAATTAGAATGAAGGACGATAAATCTTTCGATTAATTATATTCGAAGTTTAATGATATAGTAAACTCTAGCTTCAACCTATGTGAGAAGATCCCTGAGTCGAAAATAGTTTGAAAAGTCCTTAGATCCTTACCTAAAAGATTTAGACCTAAGATTACAGCTATTGAAGAGAATAAGGACTTGTATACTGTTAAGATAGTGGAACTTGTGGGATCACCTCAAACGTATGAACTCGCCATATCTCAACTAGAAAAGGTTAAATCTATAGCCATGAACATCATTAGGGAAGAAGAGAGTGAGTCTACTGACGCTGAGACCCATAGGGACGACGAAACAATTTATTTCGTTAAGAAATTCTAGAAAGCCATGAGGAATATGAGAATACCTTACGACAGGAAAAATGGTGTCCCTAGTATATTCCTGAAAGATAAGCGTGATAAAAATAATCCTAGGACTTCTACTAAGAAAACCTAGTTAGTTAGATCCCATGAGTGTCAAGGTTTTGGCCACTATAGGAATGAATGTCCTAACTTTAAGAAGAATTTGAATAAAGGAAAGGGTAAGGAATTAACGGTGACTCTGACTGACGATGAATCAGATTTGAGTGTTCAGAGTAATATCTCTAGCAATGAGGATGAACAAAACTTTATGGCTTTCACGTCTATAGTTAAGATTGAATCTGATAAGGAAAGTAATAATGTTGAAAATGATGAACATAGTGAGAAATCTAAGCAAGATTTTGAGGATGAGATCGATATTCATGAGTCTTATCGACAGTTGTTTGAGGAGAGTCTTAAAATCAAAAAGGTTAATAAAGTCATACTAAAAAAGGTTAATGAACTTGAAAGAGAGAGAAATAGTCATAGCTGATCTTTAAGACTACCAAAAATCTAAGTGAATTGAAACTTGTTGATGAGAACTTAGAACCTGAAGTTAAATCCTTAACATGTGACCAAGAAATATAATACTCAACTTCATTCCTTCATGAGTGGTACTCAAAAACTCTCTTAGGGATGAACAAGTCTGTTGGAAATAGACACAGTCTAGAATACGTTCAAAATGGTAATACTATTGTTTGTACATCTAAGACCATGTTTGACCTAGCCAACAACAAAGTTAGGAATACAACTAATCCTGAACTCAAGGGCAAGAATGTTTTATGATCGAGGCCTACTAGACAACATATGACCGATCGATCCATAAATCAACGACAACTGTTGCGTAGGTTTGAACCTAGGTTTATTCCCACGTATCACAATTGTAGTGTACTGAGACACAAGACCCAGGTTTCATAAACTTGATACTAGAAGTAAAAGTCGAGATATCTCGAACACAGTTAACTTCCCCGCCAATCAAGTTAGCCACTTAACTACTTCTAAGAAGGTTTGAGTTAAGAAGAGTGACCAGAAAGTTCGTAAGACTAATCATGCTCTTAAAGGTAAAAGCACTTATATACCTCTTTAAGTAGGTATTTTGGTGTATGCTCGTACTTTATCATTGTGTGCCATTTGTTAGGTTTTTAATGTATTTGGTAAATATGTGAACAAGAAAGACTAGAATTAATGTATTGTAAAAGTCAAGGAGAAAGTTGAGAATGTTGTTAATTGAGTAGTATTAGGTCTACAGTTCGATAATGGAAAGAAAAAAATGTTGTCGCCATGACTTTGCTCGAGCGGCAAAAACAGAAATATTGTCGCTCTTCTATCGCCTTGCCTTCGTTTGAGCGACACACTGTCGCTCGTCTATCACCCAATTTTTGCTCGAGTGACAGAGTTTCCCAAAAAAAAATTAATTCACATTTTGAGGCTATTTATCCAATCTATTCAATCTTAAACCTAAACTATAAATATCAGCAAGATTCTGAACGGTTTTTTCAATGTTAATCATTGAGAAAATACATATTCCTACATATCCTCTTCATCAAACAAGCTTTCAACCTTCATGTTTTGATTTTTTTTTGGCATTGAAAACATTAAATCCATAATCCAAATACCAAACTGTTACTTTCTATACATCTGTTAGAGTTCTAAAGATCAAGGAAATGTGACTGGAGTTCCAACTATTGGAGAACGTGGACTTCTTTATTGATCCACGGAAGATAGACGAATTCATAAAATCAGGAGTTGGTGCAGAGCATACAATCCAGGATGGATTTGAAAACTGCAGCAGGGAGTTGGTGCAGGAGCATGCAATCCAGGAGGGATGTGAAAATTGTAGTCAAGAGGTCAAAAAGTGCTAGTAATAATCATGTCTTGTGGACTGTAAGTTCATAATTCATTTATAGTAGATTGTTGACATGCAAAGTGCCCAGAGTTTTTACACAGTAGGGGTTTCTCCATGATCATTCTGATTGTTTATTTATTGCTTTGACATAACTGCAACAATTCAACTTAGGAAAATTGACTTGATTGATTAACCATCTATAGATAATTAATATTGACTTGTTGGTAGTTAATTATTAATTTTTAATTTCACATAATCACCTACTCACCCCCCTCTAGGTGTAATTTAGGTCGAACCTCATAATTTCAATTGGTATCATAGCTACATTTCGATTCCTTACCCATAAATGAATCTAGATGAGTTAGTTTCTATTTGTGCCTCCGTTTTTTTATGGAAACAACTATGCATACTGAAAAGTTCGAATGAACGCATTCCTTAAAGTATTGGATGAGCGTATTTGGATTAGTGTACAAAACGGCTGGACTTCACCTCCGTTCACTGTTGCTGGTGTTGTTAACATTTCTTTTTGGACCAAAGATCAAGTAGTTGATCGCAACTGGAATCGTAAAGGGCTTCATGCTCTGTTTATGGCTGTGTCTGCAGAGGAGTTTAGGAGAATATCGATGTATGAAACTACTAAAGACATTCGTGATATCTTAGATACCACACACGAGGGTACCAAAAATGTTAAGAACTCTAAACTGCAAATGTTAACCTCTAGGTTTGAAGAAATTATAATGAAGGTCGATGAATCGCTCAATGAATTCTATGTGAAGTTTAATGATTTCAACATAGGTGAGAAGATCCCCGAGCCTAAGATAGTTCGAAAAGTACTTAGATCCCTACCTAAAAGGTTTAGACCTAAAATCACCACTATTGAAGAAAGTAAGGACGTAGGTGAACTTAAGATAGAGGAAATCGTAGAATCTCTCCAAACCTATAAACTCATCATTTCTCAACCAAAAGGGTTAAATCCATAGCCATGAACACCTTTAGAGAAGAAGAGAGTTAGTCTACTGACGGTGAGACTCTTAGGAACGACAAAATAGCTTATTTCATTAAAATTCCAGAAGGTGATGAGGAATAGGAGAAAACCTCAGGAGCGAAAACATGATGTCCCTAGTAAATTCTCGAAAGATAAAGCGTGAGAAGAATAGCCCTGGGACTTCTAGTAAACAAACATTGTCAGTTAGATGTCATGAGTGTTAGGGTTATGGTCACTATAGAAATGAATGTTCTAATTTGAAGAAGAATTTGAATAAAGAAAGGGGTAAGGCATTATCAGTGATTTTGAGTGATAATGAATCAGATTAGAGAAGAAGAGAGTGAGTCTACTGACGCTGAAACTCTTAGGAATGTCAAAATAGCTTATTTCATTAAAATTTCAGAAGGTGATGAGGAATAGGAAAAAACCTCACGAGCGAAAACATGATGTCCCTAGTAAATTCTCGAAAGATAAAGCGTGACAAGAATGACTCTAGGACTTCTAGTAAAAAAATCAGTCAGTTAGATGTCATGAGTGTTATGATCACTATAGAAATGAATGTTCTAATTTGAAGAAAAATTTGAATAAAGAAAAGGGTAACGTATTATCAGTGACTTTAAGTGATGATGAATCAGATTCGAGTGTTCAGAATGATACCTCTGGCGATATCTTTCACATCTACAGCTAAGATTGAATCTGATATATAGATTAAACAATGGAGAATGATGATTAAAGTGAGAATTCTTAGGATGACTCTGGGGATGAGACTGATATTCATGAATCTTATCGACAACTATTTGAAAAGAGTTTTAAAATTAAAAATGTCAATAAAGTTGTACTGAAAAGGTTAATGAACTTGAAAGAGAGAGATAGAAACTATTAGGTGACCTTAGGATTCTACCAAAAATTTGGATGAATTGAAACTTGTTAATGAGAATCTCGAAGCTAAAGATAAATTCTTAACAAGTGATATAGAAAAATCTAATACTCAACTTCATTCTTTCATGAGTGGTACTCAGAAATTCGATAATCTGTTAAGGATGAACAAGTCTGCTAAAAATAGGCACAGTCTAGGATACGTTCAAAATGGTAATACTACTGCTAGTACTTCCAAGACCATGTTCGTTCTAGCCACCAATAAAGTTAAGAATACTGCTAATCCTGAACCCAAGGGTAAGAATATTTTAGGATTGATGCTTACTGGACAACATAAGATCAATCGTCCTATAACTCAACAACAATCTCCGAGTAGGTTTAAACCTAGGTTTCTTCCCACATGTCACCATTGTGTTACACTGGGACACATAAGACCTAGGTGTCGTAAACTTGCAACTAGAAGTAAAAGTCTGGATATCTCGAGCAATGTTAACTTTATCGCCAATCAGGTTAGCAACTTAACTTAGATGATGACTCATTTAACTAGAATAACATGTACTTCTAAAAAATAGGTTAAGAAAATTGATCTTCCTAAGTCTAATGATCAGTTGAATCGTTATGTTGCCCATGTTGCACTTAAAGCTCAAAATAACTCTGTGTGTTATCTGGATAGTGTACGTTCTAGACATATGTGTGGTAGTAAAGCCTTGTTCTCCACTTCCAATGATTGGAATGGGCGGTATGGTTCTTGTGGAGACGGGGTTACCGTACCTATTCTAGGTATAAGTATTGTTAATATATTTGGATTACCTGCTATCTCATATGTACTCTATGTGAAAGGTTTATAGTCAAATTTGTTAAACATTAGTCAAATATGTGATGCTGATTTTGAGGTTAGTTTTGTCTAGAAAAGGTGTACTATATATGATTTTACTGGTAACATTGTTCTTGAAGGTGTAAGAACTTCTAACAATTGTTATGGAGTTCTTCCTAATTCCAACTATTTGTGTAATAGTGCCAATGATGTGACAAAAATGTGGCATCAACGTCTTGGTCATATGAACTATAAGAGTTTGTCTAAACTTGCTAAGAAGGAACTTGTTAATGGTTTGCCTAAAATTGAAAATAATGAAACCACTTTATGTGGACCGTGTTAACAACGTAAACAGATTAAAGTAAATCAAAAACAAACTTTTAAAATCTTGACAAACAAGCCGCTAGAATTACTCCATATGTACTTAATGGGACCATGTAGGACGGAGAGTCTTGTTGGCAAACGATAAATTTTGGTTGTGGTAGATGATTTTTCTCAATATACATGGATTGAGTTGTTGAGAGAAAAATCTGAGGTATTTAGTCTTGTCATATCTTTGTGAAAAAGACTTAGAAATGAGAAAGATCTCACAATATCTAGAATTCGGAAAAATCATGGAAAAGAGTTTGAAAACTCTAACATTGAGAATTTCTACCTAGAGGAGGGAATCTAGCATGAGTTCTCCTCATCGATCACTCCACAACAATATGAAGTTGTTGAAAGGAAAAATTGTGTGCTTCAAAAAATGACTAGCCATGCTTCATGGTAAGGGAATAGCTATGCATTTCTGGGTGAAGCCATCAAAATTGCATGTCACGTAGTGAACAGGGTTTACCTTCGACCTAAAACTAATAAAACACCATATGAGATCTGGAATGGTAAGAGGCCAAATGTCAAGTACTTTTGTATGTTTAACAGCAAGTGCTATATTTTAAGAGATAGAGAGAATTTGGGCAAGTTTGACTCCAAGAGTGATGAGGGAATTTTCCTAGGATACTCTACAAATAGTCGAGCATGTCGAGTATACAATTCTCATACATAGATTGTGATGGAATCCATGAATGTAATGGTTGATGATTGTGACGCACACAAATTTCTAAAATAATTTTTTTGGTTTTATATGCTACATCTTTATGTTGACCAAATAATTATATTTTGATAAAGTGAGATTTAGTATATCAATATTATACTTGTTGGATATATCATATTAAATCATGTATCATGTATTTTAGACTCGATGAAAGTTAAATT
>CAIGRL010232568.1:0-30398 GCA_903798325.1 Fraxinus xanthoxyloides
TGAGTGAGATTTTGAGAAGAATTGCTCTTTGGATAGTACAATACGATGAAAGTTGTAAGGTGTGTTCGGAGGGGAGTTATTGTCTATCGTCGACCTCTATGGTAGAATCAGTCGGGGCCTGAGAGGTGGTGGCCGATAGGAGAGCTTAGTCGAATGATAGTGGAAGGAAGATATACGTAGGGAATCGAGTTATGAAATGGGGATGGGAGCAATGTGTTTCTTGTGCATTGCACACGACTTTTTGATAGTCGAATGGATGGAAATTGTTCACTAGGGACTCGACTGCTACAAAAGTGAAAGGGATCCAACTGCTAAGAAAGGTTGAAACTTAATGACTCAACTAGATCAACACATTAATGACTCAAATGAATTTATTGAATCATTAATCCGACATAGTTCTTCTATCCAAAGAAAAGAGTCCACCAGACAAAAAGAAAAAGGTTTTACTTCTAATACAGGAGCAACATCGAGACATTAATTCACCAAAAATAATATAAACACGAACAATTGAATGTGCTTTGCCATCCAAGGAAAAATTCGTACCACACCTGCAATTAACACGGAAAATCCAATGTCACATCTAAGTTTGAAGACAATTTCAAGAACTTACAACATTAAGAGTCCTAAATTTAGAACAAGGGTAACCAAAAATTAGTTTAGCACTTGGGCTTTCGACCTTGTATCAATTTTTTCCCTTTCCAAAGTACAAATTTGAACAATCCATTGATGAATGGGTGAAGGAAAAAGAAAAAGATTTTGATGAAATGGAAAACTAACATGAAAATTGGACTCAGATGATTCGAGCATGTTTGGCTAAGCTTAAAATTTCTTGTTAGTTACTTTCAGGTTTATAAATGTTACCTTTTTGTCACTTTCAAGCAAAAAAGTTAATTATCTTGAAAGTATTCCTTACCTCACTATTAAAATAAGTAGCTTATTATCAACTTTGACACATAATACTCCCAAATGCTTATGGAAGAATTGTCTCCTGGGAAAATCTTAAATCCTGAATCATCAAAATCTTTTCATAACAAGAACATTTCCATGGTCAAAGCAGTTGGGATTCACTCAAAACTTCACCAGACACCGAGTTCTTGAAATATTTAGCATTTAAGTTTGAACTAATAGATTTTTGAATCAGATTCATGGATACTATAGATCATTCTTTTCAGTCAAGGAAAACCTCCCCCAGCCAGCAAAAGAAACAATGAAGACAGATTTAAAAATGAAGTTATACATAAAACCAAAGCAAAAAAGGGCATTCAAAAGGAATCAGTAGCATAACTAAGTGTAAAATTTTCAGCGAGATACATACTCGATAGTCGATACTGTTGTCAATGCAAAGCAGAGTACCCATCCACTGGAGTTGAAGGGAAGAAATTTCGCCATCATTTGGTTTTGCAATGGCACAGGGTTCGCATTTCTTCTGCTGTGAAGTTCCCATGGTAAAATTAGTATGTCCAGACTCATTTCAGATACTGGCAATCTAGATTAAATATTAAACCTCTGAGTTATTTCAGCATCTGATCCAGCAATCAGGTAACGGCTGTGATTTAGTCAGTTGAACACACTACTTTCTAATGTCTTTTATTCCATGTTACATTAGGGCTGGAATTAATTCTTCCCTTAAGGCCACAGAAGTGGCATGGTTTACCATCTATACGGGAAATACCAAGATCCGAAAGTCATCATTTGCTACAAGTTAGCAAATATCACGCATTGGGTACTAGCCCAGCAATTTTGAACAGCTGTGAATTGTGCCTGAAACACTGGTGCACAAGGGGGTATAACCCATAGTTCACCAGTAGTCTCCACAAGAGCATAATCCATCTTTAAAATGATGAAAACGATTCACATCCCTCACAATTATCTCTCGTCCATATATTTTTGAAATGAATTTGATTGCTGTGTGACAGTCTCCACAAATTCTAAGATTCTTGGTAATTCGGAGAACTGTGCCAGGGCTTGTATTGAGAAGCCCAAAGGCAATTGCCAATTTCTCACTGTGTGTTGTAAGGGTATACACTTTCTCCTCTTCACTGACATCATGCAATGCAAAGCTAGTATCTGGTACATAACCAGCCGCCTTTATCTTCTCAGGCAGTTCCTCCAATAGCCTGTAAATTTCCTTGGATTGTGGATGGGATGTATCTCCTCCAAGAAACAAATGAGCTTTCCCATTGATCTCAATCCAACTGCAACCAGGATTTTTCTTTACGCCCTGTGATTTCAAAAGAGCCCTTAAATGATTCACTTCTTCCCACATGCCAGCTTCAGCATACATATTTGAGAGCACAACATAGTTTCCACTATTATCTGGTTCTAAAACAAACAACTTTTTAGCAGCTAACTCGGCTATCTCCAGATTGCGATGACTTCTACTTGCAGCCAGTAAGGAGCCCCAAATGCTTGCCCCTGCTTGCATTGGCATCCGAGAAATGAGGTTATAGGCTTTCCCCAACTCCCCAGTACGGCCCAAAAGATCTACAACACAAGCATAATGTTCATGACTTGGTTCCACAAAGTGCATTGTACTCATAGAGTCAAAGTATTCTAACCCCACATCCACAAGACCAGAATGACTGCATCCTGATAACAATCCGGTAAATGTAATGCCATCAGGCTGAATCCCAGCTCTTATCATATCCTCAAATGTTGAAACTGCCTCCAAACCATGCCCATGAGAAGCATAAGCAGATATCATTGTATTCCAAGCAACCAAATTTCTGTCATTCAATTTTATTCTATTAAAGCACCATCGTGCATCAGCCAAACTACCGCATTTTGCATACATACCAACGAGCGCCGTTTGCACTGAAGGATGAGAATCCAAACCCTTCTCCCTAGCAAAAGCATGAATCTTCCTCCCCCGATCAAGTGCAGCTGAGTGTGCACATGCAGGCAAAACACTCATAACTGTCACCCAATTGGGCTTCACCTCTGAGTCATCACTCAACATTTCATCAAACAATCTCAATGCCTCGCCTGCCAACCCATTCTGTGTGTACCCTGAAATCATACTAGTCCACGACACAATATTCTTCTTAGGCATATTCTCAAACAATTCTTTAGCCAAATCAATAACCCCATCTCTCATATACCCCGAAATCAATGTGTTCCAAGATGACACATCTCTAAGAGGCATTACATCAAACAATTTATGCGCATTGCCTAATTCACCACATTTCACATACATATCAATCAATGAAGTCCCTACATATATATCAAACTCTAACCCATCTTTTAAACTCAATCCATGAATGCATTTCCCGAACTGAACATAATACAGGTCCGTAGCAGACTTCAAGACAAACGGATAAGTAAAATTATCCCCGCGTAAATTTAAAGAATGCATTCGTGCGTACATGTGTAATGTCTTCTCAGATAATTTATACAAACTAAATGCACGAATAATTGAATTAAACAAAAGGGGAGACGGATTTGCAGTGGCGTGGAACATGTATGAGGCAGAGGAGATGTCCCCGGAGCTAGCATACATGGCGACCATTTTGGCAGCAAGGAAAGCAGTGGGGCGGAGGCCGCGAAGGGCCATGTGAGCGTGCATTTGTTGACCTTGTTTGAGGAGGTTTTTGCCTGTCAAGAACTGGAAAATGGGTGCATATGTAGAATCTTGAACTGTGGCTTGGGGTTTGAGAAGGGGTTGTAGAAGGGTGTTTAGCTTTCGGCTTTGAGAACTTTGGTGGTTCATTTCACGAACACTTTACAGAGACTATGTGTGGTGGTGGGTTAGGGAAGGAAGTTGTGAAAGAGCAATGTTTTTGTTCTGCACTTCTTGGCATTCTCAAAGCCATTACACAAAATTCGCCGCCATTTTTCGGTTTCTTGAATCTTTAGCACGGTTAGGACTTTACCCCAACCTTTTACATGACGTTGATGTCGTTACTACAGGGGTGAGCATGGATAGGCTGGGTTGGATCAGGTCGGTTGGGTCGATTTTTACCTCAATTTAAACTCTACATAACACGATCGATTTGATCATAATTTAATCAAATTCAATCCATTTAAAGGTTGAACCCAACCCAACCCAACCCAATCAAGTATCAGTCGGGTTGAGTTGGGTTGAATTGATCGGTTTAAGACAATTTATCAACAAAGATTAAAGTAGGCGGGTCGAGTTGGGTAGATTTATAATTGACTCATGACCTATATAATATTAGGTCTTTATAATTGAAATGATCAAAAATCTAAATTATTTTGGCACTTCATGCCAAGAAATGTTATATGGACAGATTGATATTAAATTATATGAAGCGAAGAAAATGTTTTTGGTAATTAAAATGTTTTGGTGTTAAATGTGTACACAACCAACCCACCCAACCCATGTAAAAACAATAAAAAAATCGGCTCAAACCAGTCGGGTTGGTTCAATTTAGACGATTTTGACTGGTTCGATCGGGTTTTGTCCACCCCTAATTGTTAGGGATCCCTTGAGGTTCAACATCCCGACTTAAATATATGAATTAAATCTTGTTACATTATCAAAAAAGTTTGATAGAAAAATTGATATAATGTTAAGTGTCATTCTATCATTGGATTGTTAAGAACACAATCAACTTTTTCATTCATTCTTTTGTTACCACTTCATCTATCACTGCGACGTCAATTTTTTTTTGACAAAGTGACATAATCTATATGATTTTGGTCTCCGTGTGATATAAAATGGAATGTGACTTGAAGTTGGAGAATAAAAATGTTGAACCACTTAAAATTTATTTATAATATAAACCATGTATAAACACATTGTTCAAATCAATGCCCAACACACAACTCTTCGTCTCACATTCTACAACTACTTCTGAAAAGTCCAATTTACTCCTCTCCGTGACTTCAATCTTATAGGCTTTCTCAATGGAACTTGTGATACTAGTATATTTGTATCATTACATCATGGCTGCTAGTATGGTACGACACTATTTTCATTACCGTCTATATGTATGTTACATTATCTACATTATTAATATGTTGCTTCATTATAACACTATTATTACACTAAGTAGTGCAAGCATATGACATTTTATAATACATAATAAGCTCTCTGCATATTATATCTCGAAGAGATTTGATATGTAATTATTCATTTTATTGTCATTAGAACTATATGAGGGGTGAATAGACCCCAAAATTATTTTGTATATGTGCAGTAGATATATTGTAGTGTATTAAATGTTGGTTTAGTTCATATTACAGAGGAAATGCTGTCGAAATTTTGACAAATTGTATGCAACATCTTTTGAGACAATCTGTAAGCATTCGCTGATTCAGGCTCGCACAGATACTTTCGAGACAATTCGTAAATCCTCACATATTTGGGATCAATGTATATTTCGAACGATTTGCAAGTCCTCGCTTATTGGAGCTATTCGTATTTCTGAGGTAATTTGTAAGACCTCGTCTAATTGACAGCTTATATTTCAAAGTTTGATCCGCACATGAATGTACAACTCAAACTTGGGGAACTATTGTTACACTTATAATTTTTTGTGACATCGACTATTCATTGGATTTGACTTATTAAATGAAGTGCATCTTGGGCTCACCCTATTAACCAATTAGCCCATTTATATTTTCCTGATTATATGTGAGTTTCATTCACAATAAGGTATGTTCTCTAACCTTAACAAAATCCCCATTCCTGTCTCTTGCATTCATATTTCTCTCGTCCGACAGTTGACTTAACCTTTGAAGTGCAAATGATTGCGGGATTTTTTCTCGATCGGCGGCCTTTTATTCCTAATGGGATATTCCAATATACAAGTGATGTCTATATTGAGGGGACGTGACTAGGATTCTGTTGGCGCATTTTTTGAGATCAACAAAACCTTATCTCCCCTAATGAAACTGTAAAGTTGGGTACTGAATTCTTGAGCCCATATGAGATATGCTATTAGCTTGTCATAACTCCGTTGCTGTAAATAATATAAAACAGAAATTGAAACATGAGTTTGAAATGAAAGATCTAGGACCTGCTAGAAAAATACTTGGCATGGAAATAAAAAGGGATAGACTTAGTGGCATACTGTTCTTAACTCTGAATGCTTACATTGAAAAGATAGTTAAAAGATTTTCTTTACATGCTACAAAACCTGTTAGCTTACCTCTGTCTGGAAATGTGAAACTTTCTGTTGATCACTCACCTAAAACTGAAAATGAAATAAAAAGAATGTTGAATGTTCCATATGCAAATGCTGTTGGGTCTGTCATATATGTTATAGTGTGTTCTAGGCCTGATATTGCTTTTGCTGTGAGTGTCCTTAGTAGATTTATGAGCAACCCTGGTGAGCTACACTGGGAAGCTATGAAAAATCTGATTAAATATCTTAAAGGAACCTAAAACCTAGGACTTATGTTTAAAACTGATAAAACTGGCCTTAAATTGAAGGGTTATGTAGACTCAGACTTTGCTGGAAATACTGATAACAGGAAATCCACCTCTGCATATTTTTATGTGATGAATAATACTTGCATTAGTTGGATCACAACTTCAGAAACTTGTTGCTTTATCATCCACTGAGGCAGGAAAAGAAGGTTTGTGGCCGATGAGATTATTGAATGAATTGCAGCTTGTAGAAAATCAGGTGGAGCTATGTTCTGATAATCAAAGTGCTATTTTATTAAGTAGAAACCCATTTTTTCAAGACAGATCTAAACATATAGATGTTAAATTACATTTCATAAGAGATATAGTTGAAAAATGCGATAGTTAAAATTCCAATCAAGATAAATCCTGCTGATGCAGGTACAAAGGTAATTCCTATTGGAAATTTTTTTGATTCTTTAAGATTGTTGAATCTTGAAGCCTACTAACTTTGTGTTTTTCTTTTACAGGTAATAAGAGCAAATGGAATTAAGTATACTTGAATCTATTTAGAATAGTTTCAAAATTCAGCAAGGTGGAGATTGTAAAGGTTGTGTGCTGAATTCTTGAGCTCATATAAGATAAGTGAGCCTATTTACTTGGTCTGGCCCAGTTCGTAGAATTCTCCAGAATTTGTCTATTGATTTTATTAAACAAGATTTTGTGGATGGATGACACTTGGATCATTGCTGACCGTTGGATTGAAATTATTGGCTATTTCATTTAAATAGCTGAAAGGCTCTTGGAATCTCACACTTATCATCTCTCTCGAAACCCTAGTGTCTTTCTCTCAACTGCGCGATATTCTTTGTGATTAATTTGTAAATATTGTGAGATTTTCTGAGTGATTCTTATATACTAGTTAGAGAAAGTGTTGGTAAATCTCTTAGTGAGATTATACTGTAATTTTGAGGGTTTTCAGTTTGTGTTCTTTGAGTTCGAACATTATTGATTGTTCTGTAATTCTACTTGCCTGATTGTGGGTTATTTTTAGTGGATTCGAGCTATATCCTAACGGATGCTCAATGGGGGATTAGGTGTTGGATGTGATAGCCGAACCTCCGGTGTCGTTGACCAAAAATTCTCCGTATTCTTTAAATTTCTGTATTCATTTTACTTTTCTTGATTGTTTTGGTTGATTCACAAATAAATTGCCATATCTGGGACCAACAAAAACTATCAATATTGATACAACCTTGCCTTTCTTTTCCTTTTGTTGCATCTTCATCTACCTCCCAAAAATCTTGGACCTGTCTTGATCACATCTTCGTCAAATGGTCCCAATATCATATTATTCACCTTCAAGACAAGCTATCCCAATTAACTTGTGGAACATAACCAATTGCTGAACTCAAAAAATAAAAATCTTGGTCAATGAATTATCCACCCTTGGTGCTTTGCCCAAAGATGCTGACCTATTCATCTATTGTACTCGTGTTTCTTGTCCTGCCTATGAGGGATTTGTCGCAGCGCTTCATACCCGAGACTCCTCTGTTCCCTTTTAGAAGTTGTTTGAAAAACTCATTATCATGAGACATACCTTCATTACACTAAGTCATGCCTATCAATTGAACTCCATCTATTCACGATACGCAGTCTGATCTTTCGGATCATGGACAATCTAACAGTCATAGCTCAAACTCCAGTGGCTCTCAACCTCAGAGACTGCCCCTTTCAGCCGACCCCTCCATAGACGACGATCATTTCTTCTCATTCTTATGATACTTCTCGTGATGCCTCCTGCCACTCATTTGTCGATAATGGAATCACACCACATTATCTTCAGTGTCTCCGATCTTGCACTTCATCAAGAATACAAGGGTCCCAATGATATTAGTCTTGGAAATGGTACTAGTCTTTCTATCTCCCATATCGGTTCCACCCGCTATCCCCCGACTTTATTCTCTCGAATGTACATTGTTTTCCTAGTATTAAGGAAAATATAATTCAGTGTCACAATTTTGTAAATTAAATTCCATCCCGATTGAATTCTTCTCCCATTCTTTTAATGTGAAGGATTTGCAAACGGGAAATCCTTTCATCCAATCTTATCATCAGGAGTTAGAACATTGGTGACATTTATAAAATGTCGATCTCCTCCCTCCTCCACTCTTATCTACTTCCAACACCCTGGCTCTCCTCAATCCTGTGACATAGATGGCTAGGTCACCCATCTCTTAAGATTATAAAATTTAGGGTCTATTTTTTTATTGGAATGCATTTTAGAATAGTAAATTGATGGAAAACGTGTGGTTAAAGTTGAAGGAAAAGTTTTTGGATTGCGTGCAATATTATGTTATTGAAAAACGTATGGTTGAAAAGAAGAAAGAAAAAAATGTATTTTAAAAAATGGGAATCAAACAAGGTTGAATTGATGTCTCAGTCCTCTAGGAGGTCCTCTTATTTTAGTTGTCATTCTTGTTTGAATAATAAGAGACATCGATTCTCCTTTGGATCTAGTGTTAGAAGTCGAGGTCCTCTTAACATCCTCTACGCATATTTTTGGGTTCACTGGCGTCTGTACCATGGAGATGGATTTTGTTATTACTTATTATTGTTGATCACTTCACAAAATTTATATTGCTATTTCTACTTCATTTGAAATATGATGTTACTACCTTAATTCCAATTTTTAAGAAGCAAGATGAAACCTACTTCAATGCCAAAATATGTACTATATATTTTGATGGTGGTGGTGAGTTCCATACTCTTCATTCTATACTTGAATCTTGTGGTATATGACATCTTAAATCCTCCCATACACACCACAACTGAACTGCAGAACAACGCCTCTGTCAAATAGTTGAAATTAGAGTGTCTCTACTTCATCAAATCTCTCTTTCGTCCAAATTTTGATCCTACACCTTCGCCACTGCCTCACATCTATAATGATATCAATATTATTGTAAGGCCATGATCACACACAATATTACTTCCAAGATATGGAACAAACGAAAGTGCATATATTAAAAGCAGAAAATTAAAGAATCAACACAAGAATTGTTTTGGCCTTAGCCCCGGAGGTTCGTCGACCACTATTAACGCCTACATCCCCCGTTGAGCATCCAACAAGTTGGAATATGCTCGATTGTACTATACAACCCAAAAATGTAACGAATGTTACAAATCGTTCAATCAAAAGTACAGAGATAGAACCCAGAATACTTATATCTCAAGAACACCAACGATCGATGAAGAATCACCAAGAAACTTCCCAGACTCACCACTTCACAACAAAACCTTAGTTCTCACACATATACACACAGTATATAACAATCGAGAGCAAAACCTCAAGATTATAGACCTCAAATCATAGATTTGAGTAAGAGAATCACGAAGAAGAAAGAAACCCTAAGAGTTCTCTCAAAACCAGAAGACAGAGAAGTGAAGTGGAATCGTCCAAATGAATCAACCAAGTCAAATAAGAAGTTTCCAGAATTATAGCCAACGTTCAGGATGTATCCACGTGTCAACATCACGGTGAAAGCCAATTTGATAAATCGTATTTGAGAAACACGCCTTTAGTAATTCTGGAAGCACACACATTAGAGCCAAGGTTTCGAATCCCACAATTATCAATATGTCAAACCTTTAAAAAGTAAACAACCANTCCCACACATATACACACAGTATATAACAACCGAGAACTAAACCCTCAAGATTACAGACCTCAAATCCGAGATTTGAGTAAGAGAATCACGAAGAAGAAAGAAACCCTAAGAGTTCTCTCAAAACCAGAAGACAGAGAAGTGAAGTGGAATCGTCCAAATGAATCAACCAAGTCAAATAAGAAGTCTCCAGAATTATAGCCAACGTTCAGGATGTATCCACGTGTCAACATCACGGTGAAAGCCAATTTGATAAATCGTATTTGAGAAACACGCCTTTAGTAATTCTGGAAGCACACACATTAGAGCCAAGGTTTCGAATCCCACAATTATCAATATGTCAAACCTTTAAAAAGTAAACAACCAATCCATATATAGAAAATCAATTAATATTAGTATTTTTTGTGTCCTAAAATCTGGTAAAATTTAATTACAAATTGATATTTTTTTCATAAAAAATGGATAAAAAAAAGGGAAAAGAAAGAGAAAAGTGTTAAAAAAAAATTTAATTACAATTTGATCTTTTCGGGGTAGAATATAGGGAGAACAATGATGAAAAAGTAAATACAGAGAAGAAAAGGAAAATATAACAAATATAAGACGACAAAAAATATTATTTTTTTAAAATCGTGGCTCTAGAATTCGTAGAAAGAAAGAGTAAAGAGAAATATTAAAATGACAAAAAATTACATTAAAAGACTTCTTTTTGCCCTTTTGTGAAATCTCCCAAAATCTTGAAGGTGAATGGGGACAAATTACTGAGCATGTTTGAGTCCTATTTTTATTTTTCTCAAAATGTATTTTAAATTTGTATATTGATATAGAATGTGTGTTTAAAAATAAGAAAAAAAATTTGTATTTGTTTAAAATATTATTTTATTGAAGAATGTATAGTTGAAAATAAGAGAGAGAAAATATATTTTGAAAATAATGAAGGCTAAACAAGGGTTAAAATTTTAATTTTATATTTTATGCTTCGTAAGTTAGTATCTTAGAGACTTTTATAAAAATTGATGATATTTTAAATATTCCAATTACTTTTAAGGATTTTTAAAGTATTCTTGATTCATTAGCTCGGAACTTTTAAAAGCTTTTGAAACGTTTATAAACGTCAAGAATTAAATTTTTTTTTTTTGTGGGAAAGATCTAGACATCCACTTACATGGAGTGAGACCCATGCGAGACTTATATGAATAAAAAAAGACCAAAAAATTTCTCCTCCCTCCCTTATTGTGAGGGGCTATCAAGGAGGGTGTCAAACCCCCTCAGACAGCATAACATGGTTGAAATGTCGATATTAAATACGCCTAGACATTTTTAGTCTTAAAAAAGCCTACATTTATATACCTATACTTTTTATTAAATATCTAAAAGTCTTAACTTGATGTGAATCTAACCAAGAATTGATCTTGAGAACTCATGAACAAGATGAAACCAACTCAAGAAAGCTAGAAATCACGTCGCGCAAAGATCAAACCGACCCGTTGTTCGACCCGTATCAAGAACCGAGATTAAGCGTAAGAAATCCAACTCGTTGATTACCTAGAACAAGAACCGTGAAGTGAGAACGCCACAAAAGGATTGTAATATCCTTTTGATAAGTTCAATTAGATCTTTAAACCACCAAGAACATTGGAAGAATAAATCTCACCAAATTTGTATTCAATCTCAAAATAATGTTCAAATTTGTTTTACAATGAAATAATGAAAAATATTTATATGAAAACTAAGGAAACCCTATTGACCACGAAACTGGGCCCAAAATATGCTAAAAGATCCTAAAATGAAGTAATTGAATCAAACTAGAAAACTAAATAAAAATTGAAAATTCTCGTTAGAAAATTGGTCCATGCGACCGCATGGTTATTTTCTTTGCGGCCACATGGGCAAAAGCAAAATGATTTTGCCCATGCAACTTTCGGTTGCTAGCCACGCGACCTCATGGTTCTTCAACTTTGCCTTCGTTTTGGCTTTTTGTTTCGACCGCTTTCTAATCATTTTCGGCTCTCGGTTCCTTCACGAGACTTGTCCAATGACTTGTCAACTCCTACATTTTGGACTCCATAGCTCGATTACAAGATTGCGTGGCTTCTTTGGCTTGACTCGAACCCCAACTCCTTCCCGAGCTCGACCTTAACTCCTCTTCAATGCACTTCGATTCTTTGCTCATTTGAAGCCTTGTCTGGATCACATCATAACTGATCTTGCCAATTTCAAATGCACATATTTAAAAATAAAACATCACCTTACATTATAACTTGGTACTCTAGAGTGCACAATATTATGTCATTTCGTCAGTGGCATAACATGATTGAAACGTCGATATTAAATATTCCAATTACTTTTAAAGATTTTTAAAGTATTCTTGATTCAATAGCTCGGAACTTTTAAAAGCTTCTGAAATGCTTATAAATGTCAAGAATTAATTTTTTTTTTGTGGGAAAGATCTATCCATCCACTTACATGGAGTGACCCCCCACGGGAGACCTATATGAATAAAAAAAGACCAAAAAAATTCTCCTCTCCCCCTTATTGTGAGAGGTTGTCAGGGAGGGTGTCAAACCCCCTCTGGCAGCATAATAGGATTGAAATGTCGATATTAAATACACCTAGACATTTTTAGTCTTAAAAAAGCCTACATTTATATACCCATACTTTTTAAATATCTAAAAGTCTTAACTGATCTTGCCAATTTCAAATGCACATATTTAAAAATAAAACATCACCTTACGTTATAACTTGGTACTCCAGAGTGCACAATATTATGTCATTTCGTCAGCAGCACAAATGCTACAAACCCATCTCTTTGGTTCAGACTTTAGTGTTAATTTGGATAAATTCATTCATGATAATTATACTATACTCACGTGCAATCAATTAACTATAATCTAATTTTGTACAATTAAATATCAGATAACTTCATTTAATTTTGTCACTTGGATTGTTGAAAATCGAAAACATAATATATAATATATTAAATATCACATCAAGTGGGAATTATTTTTTGGACGATTTTAACCCTACTACAATAATACCTTACTTTTTCGTTTTTTAATATGTAAATTATAATACAAAATTCTTGTCATGCATGAATTTCCTGTTATTAATTCTCAATTAATTAACAGTCACATTAATCTAGATTCAATGAATCTTAATTGATGAATCTTCGTCTACATGAATTTAGAGTTATTATAGATGAATTTATTTATATCCATGTATCTAAAAATTATAATATGTGTTTAATTTCATGTATTGACAATTAATTCTTACAAAATGCTTATCACGTATGAATTTCACTTTATTGATTCTCAATGAACTAAAATTTACATTCATTTAGATTTAATGAATCTTGACTTGATGAATCTTAATCTCTATGAATCTAGAGTTATTATAGTTAAATTTATTTCTATTCATGTATCTAGAAATTTTAATGGTGTTTAAATTCATGTATTAAAAAGTAATACTTATGTACCAAATGTAGTATAAAAAAAGTTGCTCATTTGTAGTATTTCATCGTCACAAAAAAAATTGAATAATAGAAATTGAATTTTGAGATCACAATTTTCTTCTTTTAAATTTTTATCTTAAATTTTATTTCCTTTAATTCGTTTGTGACTTATCACATCCTCTTTACAAAATGATTTCAAATATTACTTTTACAACATTTATAAAAAGTAGTCAGCAAATGACGTGTGTCATTTATTCAATGAAGTATTATAATTTCATGTCAGCAACTAACGATTCTTTATGTTTACATTATTTATTGTCGTTCATACATTACATTTACATGATTCATCATCATGGACCGTAAAGAACAAACTCGCATCATCTCAGCCATTCATCAACTCGTTGATTAATTAAACAAGTCAGATAGCAGCCAAATCCACCTCATGTAAACACTCAAATGCAAAACAATCCTGGAAATACGGTTAATGTAAATGAAGTATAAAAAAACCCAGAAATGTAATTATAGTAAACACGACTTAAAAAAAAGCATCAACAAGTTGGCACGTCAAGAATCTCGTGTTCATGAACATACATAGGCATGATAAAATCACACCCTATAGCGCGGCAAATAAGATTGTTTGCAGGTGCCTAGCCATCTTCCAATTCACAGAAATGCGTCCTTTTCAAGCAGTTTCAGTACTTTGTCTTGATTGTTAAGTTTAGCGACATCAATGGGTGTCTTGCCGTCCATATTCTGAAGAGTGCTACAGAAAGATAACAAAGCACAGGATGAAACAGTTAATCATTACTGAACCTGCAAATGGCAGTAAAATTTTGCACATAACTTACACAGAAGCGGCGTTCTTCAAAAGTAACTCAACACAGTCCTTCCTGCCGTATCCAGCAGCATAATGGAGAGGAGTGTTTTTATTCTTATCCAAAGCATCCACCTTAGCACCGGCCTCCAGAAGAACTTGAGCACAATTGAACTGAAATTGAACAAATGTGCTAAAAAGAATTAGGGTACATCTAAGAAAAATAAAAAAACTAGGTTTACGCAAAACTTCAACACCCTCCCACCTAAGTGGATGAAATTAAAAAGAAACGCAAAGAAGAAGAAAACAAAAGGGTAGGAACACGAGAAGAAAGTAAAAGATATAACGATGAAGCAAAAATGATAGATAATGCAACAAAAACTGAAAGAGAAGATTGCTACGGAAGGGAGAATACATTGACAAAGTACCATAAGGGACAATGAAACTATAAGTAGATAGAAACTACGGGCTGGAGAACAAACCAGACATGTCCACTGGGATGAACCAATCATCTCTTATATTGTGGGAATATTGAGCCTCTCTGTTTGATGGCCATTATTGTGTATAAATGATGTTTTGGACAGTAATTTTTTGGAGAATGTGTGGTTAGAAAGTGAGGAAAAGTTTAAGGTCAACATGTAAAATATTTTATTGTGTGAATGTGTGGTTTAAATGAGTATGAGAAATAATTTATTTTTTAAAGGGAGTCAAACTGGGGCTGAATATATTTTCAATATACAAAAATATTGATGCACCGAATTTGTCTTCCCAAGGAATTGAAAAGGGAAGGTCAAAAACACGACTTGATATGTATGATCATACATACCTCACCATATCCACATGCAAAATGTAACGCCGTCCTTCCCTCAGAATCTTCTTCGTCTTTATCAGCACCATCCACTAGCGCTTTCTTCAAGCCCTATTTATTCCATAAAAAGCAAGTGCAGTATATTTGCACGAAATTTTATCAAATTCACTGCAAAACTAACCTAAACTGGGAGACTAGGAAGGAAATATACAAGTAAACTTCAAAATTTTAAATTAAATTCTGTTGTTAAATTGTTTTCCAGCATCCAATGCTTTATTGTTTAATTTCACCACAAAGCACCAATTAGCTTTAAAATGTACCTTCACATCACCAACACTAGCTGCATGGTGAACAATGGATTCCTCATTTACTTCCTCTGTTTCATCTTCTCCGACAGCACCTTCAGCAGAGGTGGCAGTTTCACCTCCCACGGCAAATCCCATTGCGTCACCCAACTTCTGGAGAACATCTTTATCATTCCAGTACCTGATAGACAAAAACAGCTTTTAAGTACAGTGAAATTGAGAAGTAAATCAGCTCAACAGCAAAAATACGAAGAAAATCCTAAACCTAATAAATTAATTAAAAGAAATTGGAATAGTCCTAGCTATGATGTCATAACTTCATATTGATCGAAGGAAATACTAATCAATAATCAAGAAACATGATCCATATGTAGAAAAAGAACCGATGTCAACAGGACACCGTGAAGAAAATGTTGTCAACTAGATACTAGAAAAGAAATGACGTATAAAAGAAATCAAGTAATGATTTTAATAAATCCTCTAGTTTCTTTGTATCCAAATAAAGTAAGAGATTACTATCAGCAATGGAAAAGATATTTTTATTGAAATTCAGCATTCTTTAATATAAAGGAATGGCTAATGCGTTACCGTATACAAATTTGGGAGTTTATTATGAGCTATATATATTATCTTACTGTGTATAGATGCTGAATATTAGGAATCAATTACTTCCATATATAGATGGATGGACAATATATATAATGAAAGTGGCCAAATCAGAAAGGAACTTTTCCAAACCTCTCTTCATATATTTATGGTCTCTCTAGTATTTTGACATGGTATCAGAGCACCGGTTGTTGATTCTTGGGTCTGACTGAATTTTTTTTCTCTTGGATTTGTGGGTTTCCCTCGGTCGGCGCATTTTGGGTTCCACTTTGGTCAACAGTTGGTGAGGTTCTTGCTTTCTGCAACATCTGTGGTGTTTTCTAGTTTGTGCTTCGTGTTTCCAGCGTCCTCTGTGGTGGTTTCTGGACTGGGCTCTTGTTTCGGCGCCGCTATTGTTGCAGGGTGCATTTTGGCGATCTCGGTTGCAGTCCGTGGTTCTTCTCGGCAATCTTTGTGACTTTTTTCTTATGTTCTTGGTTTGTGCTTCTTTGGAGCAATATTTTATCCTGGTGCCTGTTTATTTGTCTTTTTCTTTCTCACGGTGCACATTACAATTTCTGGTGGGATATTGTCTGACTCTTGGTTGCATCAGGTCATCGGATAAGTTGAAGTCGTTCCATGTTAGATTTACTTGCAAAAATTATTCTACTGGGGAGTTCTAATTTAAATTATTTGTCAAAGGAAAAGAATTGTGGGGTCATATTGATGGGAGTGCTCCTGCACCTCAAGGTGCCGAAGCTTTGTCTAATCCTAATCCTTAGCTCGGTTGAGCCTCATCTTGTTTTCACCTTGATGCCTTATAAAACTGCTGCTGCTATGTGAAATTATCTCAACACGGTTTACAATCAAGAAAACTCTGCTAGGCGATTTCAATTGGAGTTTGAGAGGGCTAATTTCACACAAGAAAGTCTCTCAATTGAGGAATATTTTTCTAGTTTTCAAACGCTTCGGGCTGATTGTTCCGACATTGTTTATGCTATTGTTCCTGCTGCAGCTTTCTGTGCTATCCAAACAGTGCACGCAACCAGCAAGTGCGACCAATTCTTGATGAAGCTACGACCCGACTTTGACATTGCATAGTCTAATATGATGAATCGTCATCCTATACCATCTCTGGATACCTATTTGAGTAAAATTCTACGTGAGGAGCAGTGTCTCGTAACAAGGCTGCCATGGAACATCGGGCTAATGTTAGTGCACCTGTTTCTGTGGCTTATGTAGCACAGGGGAGGAATAAAGGTAGAGACATGAGTGTTGTCCAGTGCTTTAGTTGTAAAGCTTTTGGTCATATTGACTGGGATTGTACAACGAAATTCTGTAACTAATGCAAGAAACAGGGTCATATCATGTCTGCTTGTCCCATTCGCCCTGAAAGGAAGCAAGGTACTGCTTATCATGCCTCCACTAGTGCTTTTGGTTTTGCTGCATTGCCTGCTGTCTCGCCGGTTGTTCTTATTCCGGCTCCTATAGCCTCAGCACACCCGAACACGCTCATTCCTGAAATGGTACAACAGATGATCATTTTTGCTTTTGGGCTCTCGGGTAATCATAAAGTTTCTTCTACGCCATGGTATTTTGACTCTGGCGCCTCTAACCATATGACCAACACTGTTGCTCCTCTTTCTAATGTCCGAACTTATAATGGAAATATGAAAATTAACACCGCTGATGGTAGTTCTCTGCCTATTAGTGTTGTTGGTGATCTTTCCTCTTCCTTAACTGGTGTTTTTGTGTATCCTAACCTCTCCACAAATCTAATTTATGTTGGTCAATTAGTTGATAATAATTGTAATGTCCATTTCACTTATTTTGGTTGTGTTGTGCATGATCAAGTGTTGGGAAAGATGATCGCGACGGGGCCTAAAGTGGGAAGTCTTCATGTTTCTCCTTTCCCTATTATTCCTAGTTTTCCTTTACTTTCATTTGCTTGTATTGTTGTTGGTTCTAGAAATAAGATGTGGCATAGACGTTTAGGTCACCCACACTCTGATGTACTCCGTACTTTGTTTAATTCTGGATTATTGGGAAATAAAGCACGCTCTTCTCTTGATCTTTCTTTTGATTGTACATCATGAAAACTTGGCAAAAGTAAAGTTCTGCCTTTTCCTCATCAAGCATCTCGTGCCTCACAATGTTTTGAGATTATTCATAGTGATGTTTGAAGGATTGCACCAGTTGTTTCTCATGCACATTACAAGTACTTTATTACTTTCATTGATGACTTTAGTCGCTTTACTTCGGTTTACTTTCGCCGAGCTAAAGATAAAGTTTTTTTAGTCTTTCAGCGCTTTCTTGCACTTCTTGAGACTTAATTCTCTACCAGTATCAAAAGTCTTGAGCTCTGATTCTGGCGACGAATACACGTCTAATGAGTTTCAGGACTTTCTTCAAAGTAAAGGGATTTTCTCACAGCGTTCTTGTCCTTCGACACCATAGCAAAACAGTGTTGCTGAGATGAAAAATCGCCACGTTCTTAATGTGGTAAGAACTCTTTTACTTGACTAATCTATTCATCCTCGTTTTTGGTGTGAAGCACTTTCTACTGCAGTTCATGTGATCAATCATTTACCCTCTCCTACCTTAAATCATGTTTCTTCTTCTTTAAGTTGTTTGGTCATTGTCCTTTATATTCTGATCTTCGTAGTTTTGTGCATCTCCCTACTCATGAACAACATAAACTTAATGCTCAGTCCGTTAAATATGTTTTTCTAGGTTATGCTATCCCTCAAAAGGGTTATGTTTGTTATGATCCCCTTGCTCGTCGTATACGTGTTTCTAGGAATGTGATTTTCTTTGAAAATCAATATTTCTTCTCATCTCATGTTGAGCAGTCATCTGCACCTGTATCTCTTCTGCCTAGTTTTTCTGATTCCCCACCAATTGTGGAAAGGTTTAAACTTAGTTTTGTGTATGAAAGACGTCGTCGACATGAGTCCGGTTCCACTTCCTCTATGCCCCTTCCGATCTTGACCCGGTGCCTGATCCTGATCCTGCTTCCACCACTCTTCGTCGTTCTACTCATCTTTCTCGACTCCCTGATTGGTATGGTTTCTTCTCTCCCGTCTCTCTTGTCGCTACTTTATCCACTATTTCCATTCCCTCTTGCTACAAACAGGGCAAGGAACATGCGTATTGGCAAATTGCAATGCAAGCAAAACTTCAAGCACTTAAGGAGAATCACACTTGGGATATTGTTCATTGTCCTCCTACAATCAAACCTATTGCAATAAATGAGTTTTTCTGTAAAACTTTGTTTTGATGGCTCTTTGGACCGGTACAAAGTTCGTCTTGTAGCTGTGGGTAATAAGTAGAAATATGAGGTTGATTATGAGGAGCCATTTGCTATTGTTGCCAAATTGACCACGGTTCAAACCATCTTGCTATTGTCGCTTTACAGTCATGGCAACTACATCAGATGGATGTGAAGAATGTCTTTCTTCATGGTGATATCCAGGAAGAGATTTACATGAAGCTTCCTCTGGTATGACTACTTCTCCTCCTCATGATGTCTGTAAGCTAAGGCGTTCTTTGTATGGGCTCAAGCAAGCGCCCCGCGCTTGGTTTGAGAAGTTTCGCAATACGCTTCTATCCTTCAGTTTTACACAAAGTCAATATGATTCTTCTCTTTTCTTTCACACATCTACGTCGGGTATAGTTATTCTCTTGGTTTATGTGGATGCTATTATCATTACTGGCACTGACTGTGGTTTGATTACCAAGCTTCAACAGCTGTTACATGTAACTTTCCATATGAAAGATCTTAGCCAGCTTACATACTTCTTAGGATTGGAAGTTCATCATCGAGTCCATGGTATTTTCAAGAACCGGCATAAGTATATTCAAGATCTTATCACTTTGGCTGGATTGGAGGACTCTTCTTCTGTTGATACTCCTATGGAGTTAAATGTCAAATACATAAAAGGTAAAGGGGATCTTCTAGATGATCCTACTCTTTATTGGCGCTTGGTTGCGAGTCTTATCTACTTGATCACTACTCGACCTTATATCTCATGTACTGTTCATCAGGTCAGTCAGTTTATGTCTTCTCCTCGGCATCTCCATCTTGCTACAGTTCACTGCATCATTCGCTATCTTCGAGGTTCACCTACTCATGGATTGTTCTTTCCTATCGGCTCCTCACTCCAACTTGTTGCCTATAGCGATGCGGATTGGGCTGGGCGTCCAAATACACGTCGATCTACTACAAGTTGGTGTATGTTTTTAGGTGATGCCTTGATTTCTTGGAGATGTAAGAAACCAGATCGTGTTTCTAAGTCCTCTATTGAAGCTGACTATTGTGCCATGTCTACTGCTTGTTTTGAAATTGTATGGCTACCTGGTCTTCTTAAGGAGCTTGGATTTCCTCATACTACTTCTACCCCTCTTCATGCTGATAACTCTAGTGCTATTCAAATTGCCACTAATCCAGTTTTTCACGAACGCACCAAGCACATTGAAGTTGATTGTCATTCTATTCGGGACACTTTGGAAAGTCGGGTGATATCTCTTCCTCACATCTCTTCTGATCTCCAAGTGGCTGATGCCTTCACCAAAGCTACAACTCGACAACGGCATCAATTTCTTGTTGGCAAATTGTTGCTAGTTGACTAACCAACATCAATTTGAGGGGAATGTTACCGTATACAAATTTGGGAGTTTATTATTAGTCGTATATATTATCTTACCATGTATAGATGCTGAATATTAGGAATCAATTACTTCCATACATCGATGGATGGCCAATACATATAATGAAAGTGGCCGAATGAGAAAGGAACTTTTCCAAACCTCTCTTCGTATATTTCTGGTCTCTCTCTAGTATTTTGACATAATGTGCAAGCGAGCAGGGATATACAAAAATCCAATTCACATATAGTTGGCGGATCTTGCAGCAGAATGTGAAAATAAAACATGTTCAAGCATTTTCTTCACCAGTGATCTTCTACAATCACCAAAGGACAGTTAATATCAAAAGTTCCTTCTATGATTCTAGAAAAAATGATTGAGATTTCTGAGTATGTTGTGGACAAGGTCATTTACTCAGCATAAATATCCAGTTCAAATACTTGATTTCTATAACTTTTACTGGGTTTTGTTTCATCCCTAAAGCCACAGATGGGAGTACATGGCATCTATAAATTTCTTCACTAACCTTTTTTGCATGGACATGCCAAGAACAATGCATTTGCAGTTACAAACACAAATATCCATAAAATAAGCATGAGCCTAAGAGGATTTGTAAACATTCTCAACGGCTGATTAGCTAATCATGACCTGTCAAGTTTCCCTTTAAGGTGCTCTATTTTTTCATTCTTTCATAAAATTCAAACAGCCAAGCAACTAATATAAGCAATCTTCCATTTCCATCAATTGTGTTCTAAACCAGAAAGATAGACCAAGAGGAGAAAGTACTTTTGGATCAATAAATTCAGTTAGCAAAATGCTGTCAAGTCCCCAGGAATGAATGTTCATCTTAAATAGAATATATCACAGTATTTCATATGACATTAATCCAGAAAATATGAAATTGAGGCAACTCAAAATAAAAGTTAAGCTTTTATGACCTCATCATAGCAGCTGGACCACCATTCTCTATCTCTTCCAAAATAGGTTTCAACGATGGATCTTCTTTAATGTGTGCCATTCGTTCTTCAAGCTGATCTTTATGAGCTGGATTTGTCAAACTCTCCATCATGCTAGACATGGTTGGGTCCTTTACAAAAAGAGCAATAATTCACTTGCCAACACTAAGCCATTTCTGAATAATTCACCAGAAACTCGGGGCTATTGAACAGAGAGATACCTGCATCAATGTGTTACCAAGCCGCTCAGCCATGTTCACAAATTGAGGATTTTGCATAACCTGTTGCATTGTGGAATAGTATTGTGTATCAAAGTTCGGGACGCCATCTTCAACTGTGGCGCCTTGAAAGGTTTTCTGAAGCTGTTCTGCCATCTGATTAAATGAAGGATCTTTTGCTATCTGTTCAGCTAATTCCTTGATGCTTGGGTCCTGTATAGGCACAGTATGAAGAAGTTAAGAAAATATACAAAAGAAAATAAATGACCTAAAAGTGTTGCAAAGAGAACCATTTACTGTGTATGCTGGTACTGTCACTCTCATGCATACAAGAATATTTCGTCACATTATAAAATTACATACTTTTTGCTTTTTGTTTTTCTGCTTCATCTATTTCTCCATTTCTTCAGCGAAATAATACAAGTTAAAGCAAAACATTCATTGGGGAAAAAATAAATTTGTATCCCGTAGAGAAATCGCCTTTTGTCAGAATGGGAAGAGCATATCAACATGCAAGTAATTTATCAACTTGAACAGGATATGGGTGATGAGAAAGTACATTGAGTAATCCAGTCATAGCTGAGAAATCAAAGGGATTGGGCATCCCAGAAACTGATGCAGGGGTTGATCTCTCCCCTGATTGTGTTTCCACAGAGGTTGCCCCAGTAGAAGCTTTACTCTCAGTTGAATCGGACTTCTCTTCTGAAACAGCAGCTTGTGTGAACTTTTTTAGGCAATAAAATAACAAATGAAATATCCAGAAATGAAATGCAGTAATGCAGATCAGAATGGTAGTTTAAGATGCAGGCTTATACTTAATATAAAGAAGATATCAGCACATATTAGTAACAAATGGTAATAAAGGCGCAAGCTTTGAGGCGTTTCATAAAAACCTCGCACTCTGCAGGATATGTGGCGTAAGTAAATTTTTTAAACAATAATACACTGCAGATTTTCAGTAGCCCATCAGTTTATTCATCAGAAGACAGAAAATGATACACATACAAAAACACAAACATATACTTCAAATTGAAAAGGGAAAACCTGTTGTCCGTGATGGAGTATTTTTAGTCTCCTGGAAATTTAAAAAAAAAATAAACAATAAATATTAACATCATTAGTGAATCAGTCGTAAACAATTCATCAATCCGAATCAACTAACCAACCCAAAAAAAATAAAATAAAAATAGAATTGAAGTAAAGTCAGCAAGCGAAATCACAATATCGCTATAAAAAAACAGACAGTGAAATTGCTGGATTCAAATAAAATGAAATTAACAGTAGCGGCATTACAAGTACCTCAGACATGGCTGGATGGAGAAATTAAGAGAGGTTCTTTGCTTGAAGTTGGAAAGAAATTGGAGAATTGGGGGTACAAAACAAGGGAAAAGGGTTTTTGATAACGATAGATTAGCAGTAGATGACAAGGTAAGAATGAGGGCGCGCCACCTCAGTGAAGCCTCGTCTCCACGTGAATCTGAATAAGGTACAGCTATGGCGAATGGGTGTGTGGGTCTACTGCTCTGGTTTGGACTTTCTTATGTTAAGAATTTGGGCCACGATCCGAATATTCCCAAATTGGGGAAAAAATAGTGCAAGCAAGATATTATTATTATTATTATTATTATTATTATTATTATAGTGCAAGCAAGATATTATTATTATTTTTATTATTATTATTATTATTATTATTATTATTATTATTCACTTGATTAGGCCGAGTTCCATAATTATGGTGTTAAATATTTGTTAAATTTCATCCTTTCCTCTAAATTTTTTTTCCCAATTTTATTGGATTGAGAGGTTCTGTGATATTGAATGATGCTTTAACGTGTAGATTACTATTTGCACTAATACAAAATGAGAAAAGTACTAGTAATTTGACTTAATCATCGATGAATCAAGAAAGACGAGAATGTCGATATCTTATCCATTCATTACGGGTGATGCATGACGTGTGATTTCCAAATCCTAGTCCTCTTTTAAAAATTGGGTTTTGCTTGGTGTGCGAACCCCCACCTCATGTGAGTGTCTGTGAGGTTTCTGTTGAACCCAAATTTGTACACCCAAAGCAAAACCCTTAAAAATTAGACTTTCAAAGTGTCATGTGGCTTTATTTTCATAAAGATTTTTTTTTTCAAAATTGAAAAAATAAATGTAAATCATAGGTATTCATTCACTTAAATATGAAATTAAAAAAAAAATGTATATTTTACAAACAAATTGTCATGGGGGTAAAGTCGTCTTTTTACACATTTGGCACAACTTTCTTAGTAACTTTGTCATGTATTCAACCTAAACTTGACAATCATACTTTGTGTATATCATGGTATACTTCAAATTTTATATTCTGTCACATGACAATTAGTTATTGAACAGTTAAAAAAAAAAAAGACCAATCATTGCTTGAGAACAATGATATTCTCAAACATGACGTCGACAAAGGGTATACAAGTGGTATTATCCAAAATCCTTTTTTGATGGGATTGGTGCATAACTAAAAGAAAGAATTTTTTTTGGTGCATAACTAAAAGAAAGAATTAATTAATTTTTTTTCAAAATTTGAAATTGATGAAAAGGGAAAAAGAAAAGGTTTGAAATAATAAGTCCTGTTTGGTAGAAATTAAAATTTGAATTTCAATCTAAGCCCAAGTCAAAACAACTTTTAACCACACATTTTATGATATCTATAACTTCTTAACCATATATTTTATCAACTTTTATCAAAATCTACTAAAAATTTAATTTTAATAGCCATCGAACATGGACTAAGTTGGAATGTATAATTCAAAATAATAATAACAATAATAAAAAGAAAATAGGTATGAAAGATTTGGCTAGGTAGTATTTTGCCATCCCCTTCCAAAAATTCGCTCGTGCACCTTACTTGAGCAAATTAGCATCCATGAAACTATGTTAAGAGAACAAAAATGGCATGCATCACCCATCCAAGAAGTACTAATTAATGTAAGGTTGAATAAAAGAATTCAATTGAAAAGGATAAAGAAATAATTGCTATAATGAATAAAATTTTAGGAGCTTAATTGCAATTAAAATGTGGTGTATGAAGTAAAAATTGTGGTGCCAATATAACCACTCATTACATTATTGTCACCAAATGAGAACAATTCCACGAAGTTTATTAGAGTGAGTTTCAATTTCTAATATATATTCGAAAGACTAATTAGTACAAAACGTCACTACATTTGGCATTTAGTGTGCAAAACATCTATACGCTTCAATTTTTTGCATTTTCACCCATATTTCCACATTTCATTTGGGAAATCATCATTTTATCTATTTTTTTAATTAAAAGTCGTGAAATGACAATGATACCCTCATATTAAATAAAACAAAAAAATGAGAAAAAAAATAAAGAACAAATTAGAATCATAGTCCCAAAATTTTAAAAGATTACAAATAAGTCACAAATAAAAAATAATTAAAAATTCAACATACGCCAAAAAATCAGGCCAACTACCATCTTTAAACCTTAAAAACTCTGGCCAACCACCAGCTAAACTACCGGAACTCCATACCAATGGACATCCCTCACTCTCCTCTACACATACCACCCAACCACCAACTCTAATGTTACTATATTTCGTTGAAATCGATGGCCAAAAATCAGTAATAAATATAGAGACGTATCTCCTTATTCCAAAACTATACATGAGAACTGAGCTGCACCTTAGGAACTATGGACAACCAAAACTTCAAACTCCGGCTACCTCAACTATCGGACCAACATGCCACTTTGAAGCCCACATCTCCCTCTTCACAACTCACCGTACCACTGGCAACACCTTCAACGGATTTGGCTGGAATTTCCATTTAAAGTAGGCTGCCCACGCATCTTCAAACGGCTGAAAGTGCCATTTTCGGCGATATCCATGACCTGCCCACCCTCCTAGCTCACTAAGGTGACCATTACGCACCACAGATGTTAATCTGATAACAAAAAATGTAGAAAATCCATATTTTCAGCCTTTTTCTTCAACGACAAACTCGGGCATTTCAACAATTATTTCGGACGCCGACAATGCAACCAACTGTTACGAACCACCACCCCCAACACAACCTCATCATGATGCATCCAATGAACCTATTGGTCATCTCCAATTTCGAACCAATATAAACGAATCATACAAGGCAGATCACGCACACGCAAATTCTATCGACCCGTTTCATTTAAGGACTCCACTAGACTTCAACACTCAATTATGGCATCCAACTTTCCATTAATGTTGGTACAACAATGGGTCATCAATCAATTCCTCAATTAAACAAGCAAATGTTGGCATGAGTTTTGAATTATTCTACTTGTACAAAAGACTTTGACAAAGAGGTTGACAAAATGACACATTGCGACCCCCTATGGCCAACATGTGTCATTTTGTCAACAATTTTGTCAAGCTCTTATGTACAAATAGCATTTCTCATGAGTTTTTGAGGACTTTGATTTTTAATTATACATTGAGAACTCATTTGTAATTTTTTAAAATTTTGAGACCATGATTCTAATTTGTTCTTTTCTTTTCTTTTTGTTTTATTTAAATAGGAGGGCGTTTTTGTCATTCACAATTTTTAATTGAAAAAATGAAAATAGTGGTTTTCGCAATGAAACATGAAAATATGAGTGAAGATGCAAAAAATTGAAACGTAATAATGCTTTTTTCACATTAAAGACCAAACGTAGAGATGTCTTGTGCTAAGGCTTAATAACACAAAACGTTCATACGTTTGACACTTCTTGTGGAAAACATTCATGCGTTTCATTGTTTCATATTTTCGTCCTTATTTCAACATTTCATTGCGAAAAATATCATTTTCAAAATAAAACGTCCCCAAGTGTCATTATTGTGGAAAAAGTCCCTACATTTTTTTGTTTCTCATTTTTGTCTGTTTCATTACGGATAACATTCTTGTCACCATTGTTTGGAAACGGCCACTAAGCAGATGATTAACTTCAACTAAATTTTTCAATAGATCCAAGTTTATCTTAGCCAAATAATACTGATAAAAATCATAAACTATTATCAATAAGTATCAAGTTGCTTCCATAAGCATATTCAGAGGTAAAAGTACTGAAATTTTAATATTTCACGAGTCTAAACAAGTTACAATAATAATCAAGAACAGTAAACCAAATCGAGGGTTCAACAAATCCAAATCTACTCCAATTTCTCATGGGAATTGGCAGAAATTAAAGGATGAACCTTCTTCGCTTTAGAAGAAATCGCTTTAATTGCTGATTTCATTGAAGCAGTAGCTGAATTAACAGCAGCTTCAATATACTTATTTGAAGCAAAAGTAGCAGCTTTTTCCAAAGAATTTCCCATTCCTCTTGCACCCTCAGCAACATTAACCAAACTTTCATATTCCTCATTTGAAACCCTATTCATTTCCTCCTCGAAACGGCGAAATTCTTCCATGGCACTCTCCATGACTGAATCGAGATACCCTTCAGCTTCATTCATGTAATTCTCAGATTCTTCAACTTCTTTTTCCTGTTCAAGCTCCACGGCGGCCCATGCCTTGTAAGCCTCTAGTTCAAAGAGTTTCATCAGATCTTCAATTTTAGATGGCTCAAAACTCTTATCCTGGAGTGCCTGATCTGAGAGGAACGTGAATTCGGAGATAAGGGCTTCCATTTTTTTCCCCACTTTTTCTGTAAGCGAGTGGGTGAGCGGTGGGCTGGTTTGGTGTTTTGTGAAGAAAAAGTGGGTACGGTATGGGAAATCACACAAGGTGATGTTATTTCAACACATTTGTCACAGCACTCCTGGGTGAAATAATAAAGTTCCACTTTAAGAAGGCCAACGGCTAAATATTGTGAGCATGAGTTTTGTAATTTTAAAAGTTAAATAGATTTAAGTAGCCTTTTAACCATATTAGTAAGGCCATTTTTGGTTTAATTTTAAAAAAATTGATAAAAATTTAAGTTAATATTAATAATTAATTTTAATAACACGTCTCGTGAGACTGATAAGTCAATTTTTTTATTAAAATTTACAAAAAATCAAAATTTTAACAAAATCAAATACGGCCAAGCTTTCGGGTAAAAAATAAGCTTAACCACTTAGGTAGCATGATTATCGAGGAAATCATATGAGCTTCAATGCATATTCAGGCCAAAAAGATATGAATCATGTTACTTGTACACTCTTTGTTGACAACATCCTATTCAATTGCATCACATTTATCCATTTTAAAAGCTGTTTTTTAATCAAATGTTCAGATTTATCGTGTTTGTACAACTAATTTTGTTAAGAAGATACGGTGGGTTGGGATAGTAACTCTGCATGTTCGACTTCGAACAATAATTTCGAACTTCATAATTTTGCTAAATTACTTCAAAATATGGGCATAAAGCGATCTGTTTCTAACTATGGGCCCAACATTTATGAAGGTGTCCATTAACGTAGATGACCGTTGAAAAGAATAGGCAAAAAGAAAGCACCTTTGTGACAACACTAGCTTGTCAACAACTTGTCCACCCACAATTGGACCATTATATGAATTATTGTACTTCTTTCCAAAATATGTTTAGTTATAACTACAAACGCGCGTAGATGTAAAGTGAGTTGAACTGAATATCAATATAAAAATACCGATAAGTAATTTTTTTAAAAAAACTACTGATCGTGTCGAGGAAAATGTTAGGCATGTGGTTGAGTAAAAAGGGCACGAGTGGCAAGGATAAACCAGGATTTGTGGAATAAAGAAAAAAGGTGAGCGTAAAAGACATCAAGCTATCGGATTGATGAGTGGTTGGAGGACATGAGAGGGACAGTGATTACTGAGTAATGATAATTCGACTTTTTTTCACCTTTCCTTTTTTCTTTTGAGTTTGCAAAATCACATTTCGAGAACATATATTTTTCCTAGTGTATGTGCTTTTGCATAGTCGGCTACTTAATGCGAAATGAAATTTGATGGCTACTTAATGCGAAATGAAATTTGATGTCCAATATGAAATTTTGCTTAAAGCTCGTGACCACGATGATTTGGAAAAAAATGTTGTGGCCTTATTTAACACAATCAATATAACATTTCTAGATTACTATCGCATGATTGGAGTCAATTTAATTGAGACATGTATAGTTTACGTAAGTATGTCAAAATATATGGGCATTTTTGGACAGCAAAGACCATGCATTTGATAGGTGTAGCTAAAAAAACTGAAAAATATAAGTCGAAATTAACATTTACACTCCGTTTGCTGCTCATTTTTTAGCTTTAGAAAATGAATTTTGTGATTGTTGGAGCACCAATTTCTAAGTATTAATAGTTAATACTGCTATTGAAAATAGTTGAAGTAATTGACACTGTTAAACAAAAAATTAAAAATGTTAAAAAATATATATATGAATAAATAACTTGTATACTTTAAATACATAAAATTGATTTTTTTTTACACACGTAAATATTAGAATGCAAAAATCGATGCATAATTTATATTAATTCATTGAATATATACAAAATTGCAAAGTATAAAAAAGCTATATCTCATTTAATTTGTTGAAAGTAGTGACACATTTAGTATCTTGCTTTGGTTTGCCTAAATTCAAGTAAGCATATTTGATTCATTTCAATTCGATTTGATCTGATTAGATTTTGTATCATTGGAGATATGCATCGTTCTTGTAATAATCATGTGAAAATCAAAAGGAGATGATGATTGAAAATCATAAAAATAATTGGTACGAAATTAAAACAAAAAGGTAGTTTTAAATTTTATTTTTATGAAATTCCTTGTGGGGAAGAAGGGAGAAGACGATAGGGCGGGGGAAGTAAATATAGGAAATGAAAATGGAGAGGTAATATGTAATAAAAAATTTGGTGGGATTTGTTGAATTCAAGTATATCTTTTCATCTTACCTTTTTATGTTAGGGAAAAATTTCAATTAATTATATATTAATGATGTAGATATATTGATTACATGATTAAAGGAATGTAATTATGAAGATTAATTTTAAATATTATTATGCTATTAGTACAAAACAAAGTTGGATTAAGAAGATTGACTAAAGGCATTGTTGACAAATGACCAAAAAATAGGGGACAAAAATGAAAATTAAATATGTCATTAAGTGGGTATTTGGTAAGGGTACGTTGGCTTTATTAAGTGCAAATGCAGAATATGTCAAATGCCTATATATATATACCTCCACTCACTTTTATTGGGGCAAAGATAATTGTTTAAACGTATATGAAAAATTTGAAAATTTAACTTTGAAATGAGCCTGTTTGGTACGGTTTAAAATTCAATTAAAATTGAAAATATGACCTTTATTGGGTCCCACCCGTCTAATAAAAGTCAACAATAACGGTTATATTTTCAATTTTAATCCGATTTTAATCTCTACCAAACACTCAAACTTGGACAAAATAATACCCGTGTCGAGATAATTATCCACATCAAAACTCTACAAATGTAAATATTGATGATCAAGCATTGTTAGGCCCCATTATAGTCTATTTGTTAAAATCAGAAAAAATTAAAAGTGGAAATTATAGCAGGACCTGTTTTTTTAAATTTTAATTTCAGAAATAAGATTCAAAAGTCTTTTTGTACAATAAGGTGACAATTCAATTTTTTAATTATAAATAATAATATTATAAAATT